>PNEQ01054029.1:27523-179958 GCA_003012365.1 Medauroidea extradentata | reverse complement strand
TGTTTGTTCAGACACATCTCTCATTTGACTGCACCAATCAGAATAATATTATTGTAACTCCGTAGGTCTGTAATTCGCCAAGGCACGTGAGAGTAAAATCATCCAATCACAGACGACGTAGCAGAGCCGCAGATGTGCACATGACGCACTGAACCCAAATGTTGCAAAAATCTTTTCGCCATAAAATCGTGGCTCTAGTTATTACTCTTCCCGTATACTTAATACTTAGTTATAGTTAACTACGATTCAATTTAAGAAATGTATACTAGCTAATATAATGGTAGAAGTATCGGCTTACAACAAGCTAGTTCGTAATCTTACATACAGTACAACTTCCGACAAACTGGAAAATTGTCGCTTCGCGTAGAATGTAGAAATTTCGGTCAGCGTGGTCTTATGAACAATTGTGCACGGTCACCTTTAATTTACTGTATTTTTTCTCACTATAGATATTCCTAGAGACATACAAATATTTTGGCATTTATTGCTTTGAATAATACTGCACTACACCTTATTCCAATGATTGTAATACATTACTTCCATATTATCTGACATTGTTTGAATGATAAGAAATAACTTATTTTACAATTTCTTATCTTTCAACGAATGTCAGACAATAGGGGAGTAGTTTATTATCTAATAATGTAAAATAGTGTGGTCGACTTACATTCAGAGCATGAAATGTCAGAAATGTAGATACACCTTTAGTAATGCTTGTTAGCAATACCCTCTTAAGCGCGGGTGAGGGTGAAATGTGAGGTTGCAGCGGTACAATGAAAAAAAAAGTGAGGTAAATGGGAGAACCACGAGAAAATCCGCCACGTTTCCCACATGCGAAAATAGGAAGAGGCCCCGATGGTAACCGAACCTGGGTCTCTGTGGTTGGAAAGAGAGTAGTTGGACTCCTACACCGTCGAGGACCTGTTTATAAGAGAGCTTGAACGTCGCAACGTCCGCCACGTTTCCCACATGGGAGAGATTACGGCTCATCGCGAACATTTTTAGTGCCAACATACCCTTGAAAACACTGTGGTTTCTTGTGATATATATGATTGGGTGATATACTTCTGACACAACGTAGCTGTCTGCAGACCAATAGTAGGCATACAATATTACAATAGCGGGATTCTTATTGGTTTAGTCAAATAGGGCAACAGCTCTACGCAGAAGCGAAAGCCAGTCACCTTTTCACTGGCTGAACGTACGTTGAAATCCAGCAAACAGTCAAGTTTTCCCGCGATAAAGCATCGTCTCTATTCATCGAGAATCTAATGACAAGAGAACGTGTGTGCTGCAATGCGATAAGCAGTGGTTGACGCGGGTGTACAGGAACACTTTGCACGTGACGTCACCTTCCTGGTGATCGTGTGTTTGTGTGTATGGCTTAGGAAGGGTGTCATGTCAGGGGAGTGTGTAAGCGCCAATCACAGAGCGTCACGGCGCCATCTGCTGACGCCACACCGCAGAGACGCCACCGCAGTGACAACAGCTGCCTGCATCCCTCGACAGACTACCGCGGACACAACTCAGGTGGTATAGATTGTTTCCGGTATGTAAGCATATTTAGAGACTTGGTAATTATTTCCTTTTAAAAAAATTTGAATTTTCCCGACACAATTTTTATATTAAATTATTGTAATAATAATTACAGATTCTACTGTACTCGAAATTATATGTTCCAGGTCACTGTAAAAAAGTATTTGTAATTATTATTTTGACAAGATTGTCTTAAAAACGGTTCACTTCACAATAAACACACAGAAAAGCACGGGCGGAATCAGGTGTGGCTGGACGGGTTGGCTGTTTACTAGAACTTCTCCACCCTTACAACGCATTAACTAAGTGCGGTTACACAACACTGAGATCTTTAGCAGTTGACTTTAAAATTTGACTGCATGCTAGCTTTCAATACGTCTTATGGAGCCACGGTTACACAACTGATATCTTTAGCAATTGACTACAAAATTTGACTTCGCACTAGCTTTCAATATGTCTTATGGAGTCGTACACAATGAAATTGGCACAGCTTAAGATAAGCAGTCAATGACTTAACATTTTCTATATACTGAAAACATATATAGTTAAACTACAGATAACAGCTAGCCGAGAACACAATTCATATTATTGATAAAAGTTTTTATATTTTAATACTGGGATATTTATAGCATATTTCCGTTAAGAAAAAATTACAATTGCTTATTATTACTACCGTTACTTCAACAATGGGTTGCCTTTACAAATTGTGTAGACTGTTCAACAACTATACAACTATACGATAAATGCATATTTCTTTGTTATATTTACTTTTAAAAGTAAGTTAGCTCCACATTTTATTTCTTTGCTTTTGTAGAACTCGAGAAAAATACAAATAAAAAAGAACCATTTTTTTACGCGGTAAAAACGCGAACCGCCATGTTTATGTCCCTGTGACGTCACCGTGCTGTACACTTTATTGTATGTAACACAAACATACGTCCAGGTCGTGAAATTGTGTCAAATAAAGTAGTTCATGCGGTAAAAACGAGTATGGCTGGAACTCCGAAGAGTATACATGTATATAGTAGTTTCTTTGCACAGCAATAAAATGCAATTTACTCCTAATAGAGGGTTTACTATAGCGCCGTCTGACAAACCAAGGTGAACTGCTTGGTTTAAGCTACAATAAGGGATGTAATAGTCTGCTATTAAGGTGCATGATAAGGTAACGTGTTGAGAGAACTACTGGAATATTCAATTGCCGATAAAATCGCAACTACTCGTTATGATTCGATGTATTTTTTTGCCTAATAGATATTCTATTAGCGGACGTTTATTTATATAGAACTGGATGGTAGTAAGCTTTGATTTCGAGAAAATTAAAAATTTTATTTAGAAAAATTAGGTATTGAAACCACAAAATCCATACAAATTACAAACTACAAATTTTATAATTTTAAGCATAAGCCTATCCAGGACTCTATGATAATCGAACTTGAAAAATATTCACCCTTTGTTTGTAAAATAATTTTGCTCTCCGAAAACCTCTGCGTGATAGGTTAAGGATATGAATGATATGATCTTTCATTTATTTCAAACTATTGCAATTAACGCAAATATTTTTTAACCAAATGCTTTGGAAAAATTTGAGACTGTGTACAGTCATACGATACACGATTTTGCCAGAGAATTTTTGGAAATAATGTACCGTTTGCTAGAAAAAATGATTTTGCTTCATATTGGCTTATTTTGGCAACAAAATATGTGATATTTCAAGGGGGAAAAATAAAAAACCGTTTGGTGTATTGCAACAGGAAAATTCAGATACAAACTATGATATTATATAAGTGTTAAAACTGTCAGAATGAATTTTTGATATAGCTATTAATTTGCGTAAAAAATACTTTTGGAAACCACTGTAAAACTAAAAAGCGAGGCCTTAACGAATGTTAAAATAATTTTGAAATAAAAACGCAAATAATTTTGAATTTCAGTTGTTATAGAGTCGTAGATATTATTGCACTCGAGATTATAAATATTACAGTTCTAAGTTTTTACGGATTTTTTTTTGTTTCAAACCCCTATTTTTTTAAATGCCGTTTTAAATTTTACTCGGAAGCAACGTCCGCTAACAGAATATCTACTCGGCAAAAAAGTCCCATCGAAATATGACGAGTACCGTAGTTGAGATTTTATCGACCACAGAGTATGCCAGTAGTTCGCTCGACATCTTACCTTTCCATACACCTTAACAACAAAAATACAGTTTATGCATTTAATGATTGCTTTTAAGTGTTGCGTACAATATGACATGGCAAGCATTAAATAAGTTAGTTCTTTTGCGTTAAAAAAGGCAGTCAATAGCTCGCAGTTTGTGACGAAACCTCTGCCAATGTAGAGTTTTTAACTGTTACACTGGCTGTGGCAACGACGTTAGCCGTTCGACGAGTTCAAGGCACCCGTGGCTGGCCGATAATTCGAAGGGTGGGCGGGGTTTTGCGAAGGTAGCCTAGATATGTCCGCACGGCAGGCTGCTACTTTCACGGCTGTTCGCGAAAAACGGTAAATATTATTTGGAGTGAAGAGGTTTTGGTCAGCGCTTAACATCGAGGTCTTTAGCGCTGGTGAGGGGAGATATGATGTGAGTATGGAGCAGCGCTGGAATGAAAGGGCGGGGGAAACGGGAGATCCCCGAGAAAACCCGCAGATCAACGGCATCGTCCAGCGCGATTCCCACGTGCGAAAATCCGGGGACCGACCCCGTCGGGAATCGAACCCGGATCGCCTTGGTGGGGGGAGAGAGGTCTGACACCTCGGCCACCGCGCCCCCAAATATTAATTGCAGAAAAAATACCTTTAATAAAAATAATAATCTGCTACATTATTTTACCAACTTGCGCTACCTGCACGCTCAATCACAAATATCGTTTGGTTAACCCATTCAAGCTAATACCCCAGTAGGTTCACATTTTGCATGCTTGCGAACTTCATTCGGCTGATTTCTTAAACCTAACCTTATGATTACAGCCCGGTTCTGATACGTTAAAATTAATTCGTAGTAAGTTATAATTATTCCGCAATTTCAGTTAAATTCACATCTCAAACCGTTCACTAAAACGTCGCAATGTGTGATACAAATTTTGCTGTTTCCGCTCCTCTAAACTCAACACCAAAGAAATGATCGTTATTAAATAAACAATTAGCAACCAAGCATGCCTTAACAACGGGCGAATTTCCCGATCTACTTTTACGTAACCGGGTTCGAAAAATGTTATGAATTTTTTTTTTAAGTTAGTGTAAATTTCCAACGCACACAATAATGCCTGGCGGGCGGCGGTTAACCAATACATGTGTTAGCCAATAAGAACATGTTTTCAGTGTTTATGTCGGTGTTTGAAAATGTGACATTTTTAAAGCTCAATAATTTGACAATTAATGCTCACGGAAGAATCTTGTAATTTATAAATACTTTTTTTAGGCTCTTTCACTGACGAGATTCGTGATAATCCTGTACAGTTAATGAACTTTTGACAAATTTTTTGATTCTGTTGGAGAATGAATACATTCATCTTTCCTTTTCACGAACAGGATAATAACCTACATCGTGATTATTAAAATTTTTCTTACTTTGAATTCACAAAGAAAAAAAAAATCACGAATTAAGTACGACAGAATGCATCGCCTTGATGTTTTTCAAGGAATAAATAAAGGATTTCATAATAACTTCATTTATCGACAATAGAAGATAGAAACATATTTTCTTGCATTATTTGTATCTTTTATGTGATAGCTTTATTCTTGAAATTCAAATTCACGAAAAATTATTTATGGATGGATTTATAACCGTATATTTCATGCATGCTACGGTCGTAAAAACACTGAATTTAATTGTTAGTTAAGATGCGCCTTTCAAATGAAGTTATTCTGTCCTCGTCATTTAATAGGAAAAATTTTTAATATAACAAAATTAAAAATTTTGAAATAGTACATCACTGTGACAAGAATAAGGTCTGGATTGATAACTACGAGCTCGCAAACAAATGCAAATGTACATGGCTATATAGAATTAACCTTTTTACGGTAATTATAACAGAAATCACAGAAACTAATTGACTGTATCAGGAGAAAATATAGCTCTAAGTAACCGAAAATACTTTATACTTTATTTGTTTATTCATGTCCTTTTTATCGTTTCAAAAGTTGTTGGGAAATATTATTTCATTTAGGTTTTATGTTTCGTGAATGCTTAGTGTTCAGAACTCTACAACCTTTAGTGAATAAATTGTCAGGATTTTGAGGGTAACGTCCTTGGTAACTTACGTGCAATATGTAAAGAATTAGCTTAAATAATAATCACCTAAATTTGTTCATTAACTCAATCTCTATGGTTTCCAAGTGTGAAATTATGAATGATACTCGGCCACACACCAATACACACACACCATATATATATACACACATTCGCACACATTCATTGTTCAATTATATATTTTACTTATATTTAACGCACAAAGAAGCTTACCGGATCATCATTCTTAGATTCCATTCTTAATAGTTATAACGCGTTCACAGTTTGTTGCATACAAACTTTAACTTAAAATTGTGTGGCCTAAAAATCTGAAGGCCTGAAATCAGCTAAATTAGATGTCACTTTTTTAAGGTATACATGCACGAGATCTCCATTTCATTACTTTCTGCATAAGAATTAAAATATTATTTTTAAGAGAATATATTAATAAACTATACATAAATTATTTTTAGTAGGGCTTGTGATTCGAACTTCGTCGATCTTTGATATTCTTGGAAACTCATTAAGCATTTTGAGGATTTAAACTTTTAACCCGGCTTATGCAAATCGCTTCAAGATTTTCGTGGAAACTAAAACGGTCCCCTTCTATTTCTCTACTTTCATTACACTTTTACCTTGAGCTTCTAAAGAATTTTTTTCACTCAACACTGCAATTTATTAGCAAGAAGCGCGACAGTTTTATTCCTTAACACGCACTTGTCTTTGTCACAGTCCGAATGCAGAGCGTCATTTTTTAACAACATGCAAACAAATTTTTCCCTTGTATATAGCAGAATTTAAAATTATTTTGCTACGCAGTTTTAAAATAATGGGCCGCGCGAGCGTTGTGCGGAAGACATTTAAATGTTTATTTAACAAACGTTATTATGGCTAATTTGTATCAATATTTTGATTTTTGTTGTTGCAACGAGTGGAAATGTCTTTAAAATCTTGTTACATATTAGCTTCATATACATCAAACACTGAAATGTTTAGTAACATTATCACAGTTTGTATAAAAAAACAGTTCCCTTCTCCAATATCAGTAAGAGAGACAGTTTGCAATAAATGTTACAGACCTGCCAACTTTTATCTGATTTTACTTTGTCATTTGACTCGCACGAACGTGATGTTTGCGTGAAAGCTGGAAAATCATTAACTTTTAATAGAATTAGAAAAAATTCGTAGTTCACCTCACACATACAATCCTGTCATAACGTCCCAAATTCACCTGAAAATTTTCTTATGATCCCATTGTTTTTTTCGCGCTTTAGGAATACGGTCTTAAGTGTTAGCTGTAAAATTAACCCCTTCATCGACTGTGTTAAATAAGAAAATCTTAAAAACACTTCTAACACATGTTTTTCGTACATTCTGTAGCCCGAATAGCTCAGGAAAAGAACCTAAGTTTTAAAGTAAATTAAATTTCTGTCCTTTATTTAACAACAATAAGATTTTAGAACATCATTTACTGCAGTGACGATGGAATTAAATGCTAGAGAAGAATTGCCCTTCTTATCCTCAAAGTTTTTTTTAGCTAGTTATGACTAAAACAAAACTAAGAACATAACGTATAATAAAACATCCCTTATATAGTCTACCCAAAATAAGTTTTGCGTAAAGTGGTTTTGGGTGCAAGAGTATAGACCACAGTTATGTGGACAATTGATTGAATATAAACACCATATGAGAAAGAAACCCACCCAGTAACTCATATATTATACTCTAGGTGATAAATATGTTATTTTAGTTACTGTTCATACTCAGGAACGTAATTTTACAGCTTACTCCATTTGGGTAGCTAGTGTTGTAAAAACACGATTACTTTCTTCAATAATATTTAATTATTTAACTCTGTAGTTCAAAATACTTTTAAGTAGATTCACAATAATTTGAGTTAACTTTTAAAATTTGAAGAACTATGTATGTCATTTCGCGAGTGTTATTTTGTATTCTATCGTAATTATCTTTCTTCTACGCTACGAACATTCCTGGGAGAAGTTTATAACTCCAGATGTAAAATCGTCTTACGTCGACGTCCACCTAGCATCGTTTGAGAAGACGTGAAGCAAAGAAAAAACGATTTCTTAACGTGTAACATTCTTTGGGGCTAAGTGGATATAGGACGAATATGACAGATGCAGTGGACATGGGATTAGTAATGTACATGAAACAAAATATATGAAATAACACTCTAAATACCTGGTTTAATAGTTTTAAACTTAACTATACTGCCATCTCCATTTAGACACAATCCACACCTTGCTGATCTGCATTAGGTTACGACACATCACCGTTAACAAATAATGCTTTAAAACTTGCCATGTTTAGGATTTGTTACTCATCAGAAATTCAACTAAAATACTAGACGAGGGTTACTGAGAATTGTACGGTGTTTTGCATCAATATACTACGCGACAATTTTTATTTATCAGTAAAACATGTTAAAAATTTTTGGAATTTGAAACTGTCTTCCAATAAATATGTTAGTATTATAAATCCAGTATTCATAATCACATGATATAGGAGTAAAATAATTTTTATAAGACCGTTTCAATGCAGAAAAATATTTCATACCGAAGTAGCAATTAGCGCTTAGTCTATTGATAGATAACACTGTCCAATTAGTGGTAACCATTTGTAGATATAATTGTTAAAAACTTTAAGTATCTGGGGGAAAAATATAATTGAAAGATAGCCGCAGCACAACAGTAATAAAAATGTAACTGATGTGATAAAATTTTGCTTACTATGTTGAATGAGTGCTAGTTATAGCTGAATTTTAATACAAATTTAGTTTAGATCGAATTTCAAGTAACGAGATGAAAAATTTTTTTTTTATTAAAAATCAGTTTCCGCTGTTTGAAATTAGTCAATTTATGGAGTGCATAATGTAAATTAGTAATTTAATTAAAATAATCCGATCATGAACTTGTTTAATGGCTTTGAAATTTCACATAAAATTTATATTTTACGGTGGATATTTATTTCGCTTATTCTCTAATTCCCCTATGTTGTCAGACCAGCAATACTTGTCACGTCAGCTGTATATCCTCGACTTTCCAATCCCTTTAAATTCTCCATAGGAGCGTCGACAATTATACACGAAATATTTATCCTGGCTTTAATACTCACCTTCGATAATGTATTTTATTCATGCACCTGTATTAAATTCAACACTATTGCCGCACTAAGACTTCTCAGAAATCCAAGCGTGTTTGTCATAACTAGAGACGGGATTAATTCGCGGGTTAACTGACCTGTAGGCTAGACTCCAAGAACATATGTATATTCAAGCAGACATTATCTGCTCACTGGCTGCTCGATGACGTAGTGATATGGGCCTGCATTTAGTTGCTTCTGTACTATTGGCTAAGAGACTTCCAGGAAGTGTCAAATAAGTCACGGGCCAATAGCGAAAGTGGCACGAACTTACAGTTGCAGGAATTATTGCTTGAGACCAAAAGAAAACGCGAATTTTTCAGGTCTCTAGTAGAGACAGGAAATTTCGCGAAAATATATTTGCACCACATTGTTTCAGTGCCTTACGTGCGCACCTGCATCTCTGCTATGTGGTCAGTGATTGGATACCCCAAAACCCAGCGTCTGGAGGTTAAACCCGCAAATCACACACGTGTTGTGTGGCAGTTATCCTTGTACTGATTGGCACAGTCTAATGAATAACGACTCTGCATAAAAACACTCTATAAATAGCAATTAATTTGAGTTGCGGGTTTGCACGTAAGGCACTGAAATAAAGTGGGGAAAAAATCTTTTCACCAAAAATTCCCGTCCCTACTCATAAGTGAGTGAGACGGCGCACCTGGAAAGTAGCGAACACTGCCGGGCAGGCATATTGGAGGGAGCACATCGACCAAAGCGACCAAGTAATGGCGCGAGTCCTGGACACTGAACGGACTTCGTAACCCTTCCCTTCACCCAACCCCTCTCAGTTGGAAGACATTTTATTTTTCCATTAGGCGGCGCGGAAAAGGTCTGTCCGGTGAAGCTGTGGAGTGGGAAGGCGGTGAATCGCGTTCCATTACCCGTGAGACTGCATCATCGCACCTGACAAAGACCGACCGTGCTCTCCCCTTCATTTCTCCGGTACGCTTAGCACTCTAGTGATCACACATCGTATCTCATCTGCGTACGCCCTGCTCTTAATTTGACAGTTCAGCATGAATTTTCGTTGCGACATCCTTTCATAAACTGTTCCTGTTTGGAGAAGATTACATTCACCATAGGCATTCGTACGTCGGTTGAATGAACTAAATACGCTTAAAAGAATCCGAGTTTCATTTGACTCACGATTATATGCTTTATCAAAATTATCTCTAGAATGTTTTCTGCTCTTCTACATTACGGTTGTCCCAGGTACAAAATAAAAAGAGTTTTTCAATTTTAGTATTTTGCATATGTTTTCGTTATGATCTTGTTACTAGCATTTACGAAGTAAAAAAAAAAGCTAATCTCCGACGGTATACATTTATTACAGATAAGATCAACATTTATTTTAATCTGTAGCGTTTATACAAAATATTTTCAGTCAACATCTAAATGACACGAAAACATTTCGTTTTGAAAGTATTTATGGGGCTTGACAACTTTTAAAATGAAATTTTTTTTATAAAACAACCCAGCCGTTTGCTTATTCCGTTCCATAGGCCAACTAAGCTTCAGAACCAAATACACGTTTTTTTTTTTTTTTACGTTGTGGTGTTTTCCTGAAATACTTAAGATAAAATTTAATTTTGTGATTAAATAACTTCAAAAATGTCAGTCGAAACAAAATAACAATTTAAATGAATAAATTCATTTTGATAAACTTTATTGAAATGTTTTGCCTATGACAGTTTATTTGAACAAACTACAGCGGATGTAATGATAAGGAACTAACTGTATCATATCTTCAAAACATGGAACAAATACTCTAGTTTTCCAGCGACCAAACAATGCAGTATTGTCAGTAACATTTTCTGTTAATTCTGAAGTGGACCCTGATGATATTTTGTAGTGAATAAATTACAAATTGATAGATAACATTACTAAGATAGTGTGACATCTTCAACAGTTTGTTCGTGTATAATATACACAGTAAAAAAATTTTGTAAATTTACAAGGAAATTCTTGTACCGTAATATCAGAACATTATCAGTCAGATAATAAAAATAAGATGTCAGAAACATTTTTGAAGTGGTTACAAATATCGTAAACAACTTTGGGAACTAGTACAATAATGCTAATCAGCAGTTTTTTCGAATTGAAACAAAATAAACCTTGGAGACCTTTTACATTTTACAAAACATTTCGTACTGGTACAATAATTTTTTTTTTTTTTGGAAACTAGTTTCCAAAAAAGTTTTTCGTAACACTTCAAGCAATTATTGTAAAATGAACCAGATATTAGCTGTAAATATACAATATTTGTTTGTAGATTTACAGAAATTTTTGTAAATGTACAAAGAAATTTTACAAAATATTTTCCTAGTGTTACAAAAAACTTTTTTGGAAACTGGTTTCCAAAAAACTTTTTTGTAAAAGTACAAAATTTTTTTTTACTGTGTATGCTGCTCTCTATTAAATGAGCATTTCTGAAAACTCATTTCAGGAGCTGCTGGTATTCTCTCCTTATTTACTTCTACACTGTATTAACAAAGAACAAATGTACTTCGAAAATGTGCCATACCATATTATATTTATGTATAAAAGGTATAGTAAATAACTGAAAACACATATTATAAAACAAAACGAATACAACAGAGAATTTATATAGCAAATAAAATTGATTGATTAAAATTCACCCACGTTAATTCTGTGTTTAAATTTGATTAAAAAAATGCAACGCACTGATACTAAAAATTAATATTAATGATGTTCTGGCGCTAGCGTGGAATAACATATCAGACGGTAAGTTCTGTTTTCACGGGTAGCACGTCGTCACTGTGCTGTAATGGCGGACCGTTATTCTACTAGTTTTGTCGAAATTTCTCTGAATTATTTTATGTCCGCTAGATTCAGCAATATTTCTATCTGGGTGACGTCGAAGGTTACGTAGACAAAAGCGTTGTCAGCTGTTTACCAAGCTAACTGCGACATTTTTCAATAATTTTAAAATATTTCCCGTAGACATCCCAGCGTTTAAACCAGAGATAACCGGCGGTATCACCCTGGCCTGCCCCGTATTTCGCGGCTCGATGACGTCTCAGCTAAAATGCGTCCCGACGCCTGAATCGACGCACGACGGCGGCACTCCGGCCCACCGTAGTCTGAGCCTCGCAAACATCTGACCTGTAAACGTTAACGAACTCTAGCTTTGCTCCTGGTTAGCGCCGAAATACCCGCCACTTGCTCTGCAGGCTTTGGTTCAGTTGGGCCTCGAGAACTGCATTTTCCTTCCATTGCTGTATTTATTGCACAATTGTTTAAATCCATTGTGCTACACGTTCAGTACTTCTTGATTTTAAATTTTATGGACCAAATTTCGTATTTCTTAAATTGAGTAGTCCGGTTCCAAAACTCCCCTTGTCCACGTTCACTAAAACTGCGCAAACCGCGAAAAACTGATTTGCGAGCCCATTTGTAACATGGCCATAGTTGTTTTTCAAAGTGTAACTGTTATTGAATAACGCGAGTATTGGAAACTATCATCACGTCAACTTCAGTGAACGTTTCAAAGCTACCCAAAACTGTTCAGAACTAATTTTTCTTTGGCGATGGACAAGGAGAGTTTTGGAACTGGACTACTCAATTATGCATATAAATGTTCCTTGTTATAATGCAATAACTTCCATAACATTAACCTAATTAAAACCACTCTTGGTGGCTTTTATTTTTATGAATGAATATACGCAAAGCAAGAAAAATCTAAAAGTGATCAAAGAGAATTTTTAAAGGTAATACTCAAAGTGTGCTGTGAAAATAGAAACAAAAACGATTGACACATTTATGCGTTATGGTGAATCGGTGGGGCGCAGATATGTCTGAATTGAATCTTGTGCTAGATTTCAATGCATGTAAATTTAATTTCCATTGTAAAAATTGTTTTCAGTAGTGTGGAATTCCGTGTAAACAGTTTTGAAATCCCATATAATTCCATACATTAGTGACACAGCAGTGAAATATTATGAAGTCGTTTGATATACAGGCTGTTAGGAAATTCTTCCCTAATTTTTCGATGATTTAGTCCTTGTAGAAAATTGAAAACTTTATGTATTGCAACTATTGACTTAGCTCAAATCGTGAGAGTGATAACTGCCCTTGAAATTCGATGTTTTAATAGATACATATATTTTGTAAGTAACCGAAAACAGCGATGAATCAATCATTTTTCATCTGAACGTTGTTTCATAATATCGAAATCTAAACCATGCGAAAAACAGCCCTGAAGCAGTCATCAAAAACAAAACCATACAACTTTTTTTCGCCGTTAAAAGATGTGTCTACTTGAAGGGGTAGTCGTGCGTGAGCAAACGTCCAAGTGGCCAATATCTATTGTTTACTTTAATAACACGCACACAAAGATGACAGCGATGGTGTGGAAACGCCTGATATGTAAGCAATACGAATCTCTTACTTTCGATCTCGTTACACTATTAGTTTATACGGTTACCATAGCATGTATGAAGTATTGCCTACACACCAGGCATTGTCAATACGCCGTCCTTGTATCTATGTTTTTTTTTTTCAGATAGTTTGATTACTTAGCTTGTACGCAAAAGTTTATGAGGAAATATTTTATTAATTTTAGTATTATACGTAAATTATTTTAAACATGAATTATTTTAATTTGTTGAAGTATTGCCTACACACCAGGCATTGTAATTTCGCCGCTCTTGTATCTATGTTTTTTTTTTCAGATAGTTTGATTAGTTAGCTGGTACGCAAATGTTTATGAGGAAATATTTTATTTATTTTAGTATTATATGTAAATTATTTTTAACACGAATTCTTTTAATTTGTTGAACGTCAACTTACAAAAATTACCACGAATTCTTCTTAAAATTTAACTTTTTTTTACTTACGCAGAACACGACATTTGTGAGGGTAAACAATACTCAGCAGTACCTTGCTGTAAAAAGAAGAGTGTATCGCCTACAAGGATGTGATTAAAGAGTAAGATCGAGATTGTTCTCGATGCTTTTAAAGACAATTTGTATAATACAAGGTACCATTAAAAATATACGTCAAATAATAAGTCTTCGTTTTTAAGAATTCCAAACAAACCTTTACACGTTTATGTTTATATTCTGTTTTCTGACCTTTGGAATCTTGTTCAATAGTTTACTAATGAGGTGTAAAAGGAGGAAAGGAACGAAACAAATTCTTCTCAACGAAATTTTTTGGTACGGTAATTGAAAATTAAAGCACTTTCACACACTATAAGTGAAATGAAGATCTCTTTGAAGAAAATATACTACTTAAAAATTTTGAGTCAAAGAGATAATATTAAAATAGCTGCTCCAAAAGAGAGAATAGAAAAGAAAGCCTAAAGGAAAACAATATATAAAGTTTTGGTTTTAAGCGAAGTAAAAAATAACCAAACTTGACAACGTAATTAAAAAACTCGCATATAATTTAGAAGTGCTACTTCAATATATCGCAGCCAGCCTAGGTTGCAAGAGGTCCTGGTTTCGAATCCCGGTACGGGTATCGATGTTTGTGTCGTTATCGTAGGTTTAGTTGGTTTGTAAGCCGTGCATCACTAAGCCTGAAAAGTGCTTAAAACCGGGAGACGTAAAATAACACTATAAAATAATAATAAAAAAAACTAATTCAACACTTCGCGACAGTTGAAAGGGTACTATAATAATTCGTGTGTTCATCAAAAGTCCAACAGCATCTACATTCAACACTGAAAATACGAAAATCAGAGATTGTGCCGCGCTAAAGCGCCACAAAGTAAATAACATGAAAAAATTTAACATTACCACTGTGCAACAAGTAGTCAATTACGAAAATTATTCTGCGAACGATGAAGCAAATAAACCTAATTGTGTACGTATGTAGTTTTCCATTAGTATTTAAAAGGGGACAACATAACTTTAACTATTAGGAAAGTACTCACAAAATTGACGTAATTCTGCATACAGAGACGA
Organism: Medauroidea extradentata; assembly: GCA_003012365.1. Lineage (NCBI taxonomy): Eukaryota > Metazoa > Arthropoda > Insecta > Phasmatodea > Phasmatidae > Medauroidea > Medauroidea extradentata. The sequence continues at coordinate 165,096 of PNEQ01054029.1, read as the reverse complement.
ATAAATGTGCATTCACATCCAATTTCAGTACCTAGGATGCTTAAGCTCATGTGCAAACTAAAAACACACCAAAAAGATCTGTGCCTGCTCAATTTACGTAGTAAACATCGAGAGGATGTTAGAGAGTTTTACGGCCTTTTAACGTCGAAGACTTAAGAGCCAATGAGTGTGAAGTGACGTGAAAGGACAGCACAACTTCCTCGCCTGAGTTGGAATTCGATCCCAGGACCTCTTGCACCGTAGACAGGTGCCTAATTTACTACGCTACCGTGATTGACCGAATAAATATTGAAAATACGTTCATGCAAGGTAAGTCAGAACTGAGTGCGGTACTTCGTGTTTTCACAGTTTATAGAAAAAGGTAAGCATAAAAGTGTATTTTGAATGTATCCGTTATGTGAATATAGTGCTACAGGATGTAGTAAAGTTTATGAAATATGGTGTGTTACTAACACTTAAACCTAAATAATTATGTTATTAATTTTTTTTTTATTTCCGCGTTTAAGAGCCAATAGGCCTATATAGAATATAATTGCAGTTTGGTAAAAAAATGTCGATGAACAATGATACTATTAAATACTGGTGTACCAATCCAATTAAGAATTGTTCTGAATATATAATTTACGTGTAATATGCTTACAAAAACAGTTTTACAAAAAACAAAATGGTGGCTGGTGGTGCCGTGTTGCGGGCAGACGAAGCAACACAGACCTCTCCTGGCCTGGGGTAATTGACTTAGCCGCTCGCCTGTTCACGAACAAGGGCAAGTCTGGGGACGGGACAAGGGCATTAGCGACCTGCTCTTCTCTCCCCCCCCCCTCTCCCACAACAACACTCCTGTAGGAAGACTCGTCGGCCCGGAGTGCTGTCATGAGGTGTTCGCCGCAGGGAAACATGGGGTGGTGGAGTGCCCGGAGGCTCGTCTCTGCATCTCCACGCTGGACAAACACAAACTACACAGCCTTCATAACTAAGTAGCTTTCAGCAAGGTCAGAGCTCTGTCCTCATTATTACATGATCTGAAATGTTAGCTGCAGTGTTTCCGACAATGTTTTACCATTCTAACCAGGCCCACAAAGATCATACTATATTGTTTCTGATCTTTTCGCGGGATAATAATTTGTTTAACTTTAACAAGTGTAAAAATCGAAATTCTGTTTCGTAGTTTTTTTAAACAAGTTTTTTTTTCGTGGTAACCGATATTTTTAAATCAAGGGGAAAAACAAGGTTTAGATGAAAATATTAACTAACAAACGTTTCGTTAACTACACAATAAGAAAAAATTTACAGTATTAATTTAATTAAGAAAATTAGCCAAAAACTGTTAAAACAAGTTTAATCAAAAAAATGCTCAAGAGTGTTTAATATCTTTTCTCTTTTAGAGTTAAAAATAATTATATTGAAAACAGTCCTACAACTCCAAATTGGAGGTGGTTAGAATGTGAAAATCCTGTTTCTGCACTATCGCAGTGCGACAGAGTCAGTGATATTGTTCTTCATGCTTATGCCTCCGTGGACACACTCATGCGCTCAAGCGGATTTCTCCAACAGTGACAGAGTCCCAAATCCGTTAAAGGAATCAGTGCGTTGAAAAGGCCATGTCTTCACTTTATTCACAAATTTACTTTATTTTAGAATGTACTGTTGTGACGTCACATGTTTCCCGTGAAAAAGCCGTTTCTACATAGCACGTGCACTGCTCAAATATTTAGTAACCATAGCAATTCAAAGGAAAAGGTAAATGTAAAAAATAAAAAAAAAAATCTTATTGGTTGGATTTCTTCAAATAAGAAAATTGTGAAAACATGGCATACAGCTAAAATGTTTTACAGAATGCTTTCTCAAAAATATTTTTATACGATATTACTGCATTAAGAAAGGTTACACCTCCATGGATATTACGCCCTTCTAACGGGCGGCTGAGAGTAATAACTTGAAAATTTAACAAGTGAGGAATTCACATATAGGTTAAGGATTCGATTACTATCAAAGATGATTCTGGAAAACAATTTATGGTTCACAATAATTATTTTTGGTCTTTTGGAAAATTACGTTTAAAGGAGTTGTGGTCTTTTTCAACAGACTCATTCAAATCAAAACGTTCCCTTTATCTAATATGTTGTAATTCAGCATGATTGCACCGAGTTAAGTGGTGCGATGATAACACGCTGGACTCGTGTTCTGGAGAATTTATGTTGCTTTCCCGGCTCCGGCTACTTTCATTTTAGTTTTCCATGGTTTCCTGAAGTCGCTCCAGGATAATGCTCGGATGGTTACTCATCGTGTACCATGTCCGACTTCTTTCCTTGTGTCTATCTTTGTGTCACGTTATTTGTAACCGTCTCTAATGACAACGCTTTCGACACGACTTATATACTTATATAACTTATATACTTATGTAACTTTAAACGTATTTGTCGTACAGTGCGACGAGATACAAACAATAAAGAAGCTTACCTATCAGTGTTCCAACAGTCATTTGCAAAGTATATAGGTTTAGAATGAAATATATATGTTTAATACAACAAACCTAAGTGTTTGGAGAAGAAATTAAATTCAAACTATCTCATTCGGGTTTTAATTTTTTACATTTTTACGTGTGCATTAAGTACACATACAGTATGACACACACATTTATTATGTAATATTGTTTTTAATAATGTGATTAAACATTCACTTAAGGTTTTCATTTTACTGTGGAACCTCGTTAATACGAGCCCTGACTATACGTCGTTCTTATTAATATAAAGTTGTTTTCTGTCCCCTCAGAAAAAGAAATATTAAATCATTTCTTACACTCTTAATAATATGTTTCTTTATACATAAATCAATATAAAATCAGGTTCAGTTGTTTAAAGAAGACATGGTGGTGATATAAGTTTTTTTATTTTGGGGCTTAATATTCTGAAAATATATTTACAAGACTTTTTGAGTTTAGACAAACAAATGTTAATACAAACCTGAATATTACAAACTGCAAAAAATTTTGGTCCCGTCGGGTTCGTATCAACAAGCTTAAACTGTAAAAGTATTTTATCCCTCACTCGAGTCGTTCAGAAGGTACACCGTTAAACGTACACCACTCCTAATTTTAACCAAAACCACGCCACAGATATCATCCAGTTTATTTAAAATGCATGTGAAAAAATTGAGATTTGTTAATGCATACAATATATTTATAAAAATATAACAATCTTTGTTTCTTTAAAATATGTGCATGATGATAGAGATGGAAATTGTGAATAATACACAGTATCACATTGTAAATATTACACAGCACCATATTGTTAATAATGTATAGTTTCATGTATTAGTTATGTAGTCCCGAGAACAAATATGTTATTTAATTTTTGTGTTTGAAACAAAATATTAATAGCATATTTTGCATCTCACTCAAGTCAAAGTGTTTTAAAGATTAAATAATAGCTTTGTTCCAAAATTCTTCTGTTGCGAACTAGATTTGTTCAACTATATTTTAAAAAGAATTATTGATGGCGTATTTACGAAAACGAAAATTGACAAACAGCCTGTATTGTTTACGCTACAAAACACACATATTTGCGCTAAAGACTATAGCTGTTAATATAAGCACATTTTATTTAAAATTTACTCCCAATATACAGTTAGATGTAAAACATTTTTATTTCACCTTAAACATTTTGGACAATCTGGATTCCGTTTCTGGATTAGCTCATCGTCGTAATTTCGGTTTTCAATGGTTTCCATAAATCACTCCTCACAATTGATGAGATGGTTCCTTAAAAAATTGCCATTGTGGACTGATTTCTTACTTTCTGTCCTTATATAACATTGTGTATAATCATCTACAATGACATTTCTTTCGCGAAATGTAAAGTCCAGAATAAAAAGGAAAGAAAGAAAATAAAATATTGTGACCTCAGTGCACCAATGACTACAATGCGCGTTTTACATCACACGACACTAACTGTATTATGAAACGCGGAAATATAATACATGGTAAAGGCTTTAAAACTGTTAACTTATCTGTAACGAGGCTTGGCTTGTATATACTTTTAAGAGTGGAAATACCTACTGCTTAAAAACGGTGTACGCCTACACGTTGGGAACACGGCAACCCGCACAGTAGATCCTGTCTTTGGTTGCTGGCGCTGCTGGGATTAGATATCGCTACATATTGGTGCAACGAAAATTTGCGCCTGCGTTGCGCCTGGTTACACTGTAGTAGGATTATATACGCACACATGGTAGTTGAAGAGGTCAAGTGATGGCTACAAAAAAGGTAACATTTTTTTTTGTAAATATACGCCTATCAAAAGTACAAGGCAGAAGAGTGAATATTCTCAATAGGTAACACCTGTTTACATCTTTATGGCTTTCTCCTTGGTTTTTTCACGGCTTGCGTTCGCACATTTATTAAATAACCCACGAATTCAATTCGAACAGTGTTCATGAGTACTTTCCTACAGTCAATATGTAACATAAATAAATAAATAAAATTATTCAGTTGTCAAATATTAGTTCTAATCATAAGATCAATAAAATTGCTGCTTATTTTAAAATTTGTATATTTGTGTATACATGTTCCAACTTCTGTTTATATGTTTAAATGTTCTGTTGTTGCTGCACTCCGGTGATTTCTGAGCAAATTTTCTTAAATTTATAGTGTTTTATGACGTTATATTTAAAACGTATACAGTAAATTGATGCAGAAAATTATAGTCAAATTTAAATCTATAAATTATTGTTCACTTACACATGTTTTTGTGGCACCCATATATAGGTCGCACAAACAGCAATGACTCGGTGAATTATTCAAAACAATTTGTTAGTTGTTTTACAAGATCTCAAATCGCTGACGTCGTTTGCGAGTAGACTAAATACAAATGCCGTACACATTAGCTCAACACACCATTTAAAAAAACTACCAAAATTATAGTTTCGCAGACCCGCCAATTTCCGGCTGGAGTACTGGCAGATGACGTCAAAGCGTGAGCTGTGTTGTGACGAACTGTTTTCACGGGTGTTTCAAATGTAAGATTTTGTAATTGCTGTAAGTACCATCATCTCCAAATTAAAAATTTCACCTCTTACGAGCAAGTTTTTCTATGCTGATTACGCATATGTTCTCAATGAAATTTGTGAGAATGGCCCATTCAGTAATGTAGAATTATTTTTAGGACGTAGTCGGCGCATTGGCTATAAGATAGGCCTACTTACTTCCACCAATGCGATCCGGGTTATACTCTTGGAGGGGTCGACTTGAATTTTCACATGTGGGACTTGAGCCGGAATATGCTGTTTGCAGGTTTCTTTTTCTTGGGGATTCGCCGTTTTCCCCGGCGATGATACGTAAAGACCCAAATACCTTTACTCATTCAAATATCATTTTTCTTACTATTCCTGCTGCAAGGAGATGAAGGTGCGAATGCATAAACTATGAATGTCTTCAGTTGGCTGTCTGGGTGAACGTGTTACGCGCGTTTGAGGCTTAGAAGTGAGGAAGCTGTAAGCACGAGACAGCACGGGCATTACGTCTCATCCTAGCCCCTAAGCGCAAGTCACTGTACTGGCGTGCAGAATTCACGCCGGCAGCTCGCCTCTATGAGACGTTAAGTGATGTCCCTGTTATTTCATGACGTATTAGTAAAGACAAAGGTGTATTGTACCTATTAAAATATTCTGCACCAAGATTAAACTGCCTAAAAAGACCGCCAAAATTCCCATTTTTGGTCCCTCGAAAATATGCTTTATTTAGATGTGGTGAACTTGGAAATGAGTATGCACACGTGTAGCATTCTTTAAATGCTATTCATAAGCAAGTTTTAGGCCCGAAGGCCAGCACACCTCCTTCCACCCGCAATGAAACTGTACTCGGACGAGTGAATCAATGCACGGCACATATCCTCTTATTTTCTTGCGACTCCTCTTGATGATTTTGTGCCTGTGCTAGCATAATTACTATTCATACGCAGATATCTCTCATGTGCGATGAGATGTATTCGAGTAATCTGGTGACGGTCGAAGCCCTGCATACTTATCGGCGGCCTCGGCAGACGGCCACCTTAACATCGGAGAAATAGATTCTTGTGATCCTGGACTTTATTTAGGTGTCGTAACAAGATAAAAAAAAAAAACGGAGCTTGTGAAAAGCTGGAAGAATGTATGTCGACCCGTCAGAGGGCTGTACAGCCTGCCGGTCCAGGACTATCTTGGCCGGCTTACCTTGCACCCCTCGCCACCCCAGCTACCCTTCGCCAACGCTCTCGCGCACCGGCGCCAACAAGGAAATGACTCGTTAACTCCGGGGACGAAAATCCCTCACCCCCGGAACACGCCGGAACAAGGGGAAAATTGGCTTCCTCTCTCCTCGGTGCCCCTTGCCACAACCTTCTTCAAACCCCCGTACCGACGACGCAGGAGACTAACTTTCTCCAACTATCGCCGACACTGCGGGTGAAATATGGCCGGCGATACAGAAACACGGGATGGCCAGGGGAATTTATTCTGCCCACGTGCACACATCTAGCACCGGCCGCTTTTAGTTTATTACGTCCATGTGGCCGCTTCTCGGAAGTACCGCCGCCCGCCGGCAAATTTTAACTTACGTGCGGGGAAGCCGCTCAGGTGTAAGGTTTGATACGTTAACACATGTTACGTGACATAAAATACCGTATATTCTGCTCGCAGGACACGCGTACTGTCTGTAGTATTACACATGTTTGGTTAATATATCCTTTTACTTCTTGTATTCTATATATGGTCAAGTGAATGTTGGCATATATGTATGTATGACTCCAACACCGTTTGACCAACCGTCATGTATGTTGGTACATATATGTCTTTTTCATGCGGAATGTTTTTTTATGCTTAACCATTTTACTCTAACTTGCCAACTCACCACTGGAAGATGCTGCAGAAGATCAACTTCTATACCTAGCTCCCCCTTACGGCATATAAGGCTGCGGTCACGCTAGGATACTGAATACTTCACTTTAAAATGTTCAGATTTATGGAGCGGCTACACGAGTTACAAACAAGCTCAGGTCGCAGTCCCTTCTCGTTCAAAGTAAAATGGTTTCATATGTAATTTCGAACGACACATTTTCGATGCGTCTCTCCAATTGGCTGCTTGGAGTAACGATCTGTGTAACAAGTATGCCTGTTTTTTTATCCGACATTTTGCACTCATTAAGATCAATTAACTCTTAGACGTAAAATAATGATATCCAATTTACACGCAGCAGCATTTCTGTTATGTGCAATATGATAGTTAAAAAGTCACGGATGTTGAGTGTTGATGTGGTAATAATTAAATATGGTACGTTTCAGGTTCCTAGTTAGTTGAGGTTAGAAAGTACATTGAGTTTATTGTTTAGTCGTATAGCCTCGCAAACATGTCTAAACTCTAAACACGATCAAGCATGGCTGCCGAATGTATTTAACTGAACAGGTTTGACCTCTAGTGTGAAGGTTGCCTAGGTCGTAAAGTAGGGAGTGAGCTGGTGGGTTCCAATAGTACCAACATCCATTTCCTTACATCCCACACTGGCAGGACAACGTCCACCGGGTTCTGATGACGTTGTATACAGTTTTGAGCCTTGATTTTTGCTATTTTTTAACAATTCTTACAGAAATAAAATTTCCTTTCGCCAGAAATTACCATACAAATAAAACAGGAATAAAAAATACTCATCCAAATAAGTGGTCATATGTTTTCTTTACTTACTGTTCAAAACATACAGAGTAAAAAAGACACCATAAAGAGTAATACATGTTTTCCACGCCAAAATAGTATGGAGAACTTATAATATGTAATGCTTGTAAATAGAGAAACTGCTGAACGTTGTCATTGGACAAGTCGAATAACTAGAAGCACGGATATTTCGTGAATTTGTTCGGCAGAAAATTAGACTTCTCAGTTCTCTACACTCACTGCCCACGGTCGTTTATCCATTGACTTCTATCTGTACTAGCTGATATCTTTGATATCCTAGCGAAATTTTTCCTTATTAGTATTGGATTGTATTTGTTAAAAAAAAGTGTTGCGAAACGACTATTGTCCAATCCCAGAAGTGACAGGAAAGTAGGCGTTCTTGTCGTTAAATATGTTCTATGATAAAACTGCGAAATAATCGTCTTTCTACTGATAACATATTCAAGTACTTTTGGAAGTTTCCGCGTTCCCTGTTTAGCCATCCAACTTGCTGGAACTTATGGAGGATTTATGTGGCGTTACCTGTCACACGGTACATCTGCAAAACAAGAAAAAACATATATAATTCTGAAACATTGATCCAATTAGAGACTGCACACATAATTATCGTAAAAATAGCGAAGAAGAAATCATAACGAGTTTGAAGTATAAACAAATGTTTTTCATTTAATTGATGATTTTTGTAAGTTGCGTAATTATGCTTTTATTAATTCTGCATACTTTTTTCACTGCATTTTCTCAGCAAAGTTTACATAAATTAAAATATATTCAGTATAATTGCTTTAACATTAGTTTGATGGAATAAAAAACCTGGTTTGTAGCAAATGTTCTGTTGCCAATAACTGATAACCACAACTTGCACGAAACATGAAATCTGCCAGTGCGAAATCTACGTTAGCGGTTGTGCCCGGTTCAATGATAAACCTTCAAATCACGGTCTAACAATGTATAGAAATGCTACATTTCATGTATAAGAACAAATTAACAACAACTATTCACTTAAAACTCCTAATCTTCTATGTGCATAAGAGAGATTTTGGGTCAGCACTTAACATCGAGGTCTTTATAGCTGATGAGGAGTGACATGATGTGAGTATGGATCAGTGCCAGAATGAATGGGTGGGCGAAACCGGAGATACCCGAGAAAATTCGCCGACCAACGGCATCGTCCGGCACGATTTCCACACGCGAAAATCTGGGGAACGACCACGCCGAAAATCGAACCCGGACCCGGATGTTGGCCTTCAGGACGTGTAGGGTCCTTGGACGGTTGACATAAACGTGGATTGTCAAATAAAAAAAATCACAATGGGCGAAGTCGGGGGAGCGTGCTGGCCACTTAAAATCGCTACTTATTGAGACTAGGCGCTCCTGGAAGTGTTCCCTCAAAACAGCCAGCGATGCCCCTGAAGTGTGGTCCGTTGCTAGGTCTTGCTGAAACCAAGTGTTCCCTAAGTCCAATACAACAAGCCGCGGGGGAAAAGAATTCCTCCAACATGTTTACATACGCCCCACACTGTTCCAACGCACGATGGCTATTTACAGCGGTAGGTAACCAAACTGTGCACTCGTGCCTCTCGAAAGAGGCCTTTCCCGCCCCACTGAGTCATCTACAGCCTGAATGTCGCGCATTTCAAAACAGGAAGCTATGTTGCCACATTCTGTATATTGTAGCCCTGAATAAATAAATTTAAATTTCATATAAAAATATCTATACACGAAATGTATCCATGAAATTGCATTAATTTTTACTCACAGTTGAAAAACGTGGAAAATAAAAATAGTATGAAAGTCACGCCACGTGTCCACAGTCGTTACACGCTTACTATATATACATACACACACACACACACATATATATATATATAAGTGTGTTTGTATCTGTGTGTATAGTGTAGTGAGTGTGTTAATGAATTACACAGTAAGTTGCATGATGTCATGTCACTATTTTGGGGTAACAGCCCTCACATCGAGAGGGACGAAAAGTGTTCCATAGACAGAGGCCCAAAATATACCGTTACTGTCATACAAGTCTCATTAATTACAGTGCATAGCGCTCTCGGGTTGTTCATGTTACCGTGGAACGCTATGTCGTACAATACTTACCGTCTAATTAAATACGTCTCGTCTGGTATGTATAGACTAATAATAGCTGCAATGGCGTTATACAGTACCGTAATCCAGCACGCACGGTATGAACTATACGTCGTGTACTGTGAATCGTAGTGCAGATTTTCGGACCTACGTTTGTATAATACTTCATGCTCCTCTATATATGAGAAATGATCCTCCAAACTATTCGCTCACAATTTTGCAACATCCTGTGTACTTACTGTGGCAATTGAGAGTAAAATTAAAATAATATTAACTTGTAGGTTAAAAGACCAAAACCACATTGTTATGTGTAACTATGTCGCATGTGAAATAACTGTTATTAAAAACGTATGCCATCCCACAGCGTGGTAGTACAGTGGCTATACAATCGACACCCAATCAGGATATTTTTTATTCATATTCCCTTCAGTGTTTTAAAATTTTTTGTTTTCAAGATTTTTTTGTGAGTGGTTAGCGGTTACGGTATACTTTCATTTGCAGAAAGTTAGGCGTAATTTAAAACGAAAGCGTCTTAAGATCCAGGTTGAGATTCATCCTAGACACTCCTGTAGACCTACCGTAGAAAGGAATTTTCAACGACGTTTCTCAGGCAACGTGTGGTGCAGTATTGTTGATAACCAACTCATCGGTCCAATAGTTTTGGGTAATCGTCTTAATGGAGTACGGTATCTTGATTTTCTTCAAAACGTGCTACCAGAATATTTGGAGGATATCGATTTGGCAACAAGAGCTCGTATGTACTTTCAGAAAGATGGAGCTCCTGCACATTTTGTACGGCCAGTGACACAGTACCTCAACTAAACGTATCCTGGGCGTTGGATCGGTCACCATGGAGTCATTTATTGGCCACCGAGGTCAGCTGATCTTACCCCATTGGACTACTGTGTGTGTGGTTGGCTTAAAAGCAAAGTCTACACACGCAGGGTGGACACGAGAGAGGAACTTCTCGCTCGTATTTACCATGCTTGTGCTCAAGTAAAGCAATGCACTAATGAGCTCAGATCAGCAACACAGCAGCTGTCTATCAGAGCAGCAAAATGCATTGAAGTTGGTGGTGGAGTGTTTGAACATGTTATGTGAGGAAATCTACACAATTAAACAAAACATACGATAACAGTATCGTGATTTACCGCCACCTGCAAATTTCCCGTTCCTTGTTGTTTTCATTAGGTTTCTCTGAATCGGTTAAGAAATAGGATATGTTTATTAGAAACATTTTGTTCATAATCACCAGTACTCTCACCCCTCAAAGCATGTACCTTTCCTCCCGACTCATCCTGTATATAGCATATGTAGTAAATTTTGGTTCCACCAACCGGGTTTAGGTTACAAAAACTATTTCTCTTGAAATTAATTTTGCGGTATTATTTTCACAGTGTTCTTATTTTGACAATGAAATTTATGATAGGTTTGTATATTTAAGAATTACTCCTTTCCTAATCATAATCTAAGACCATTAATTACAAATCCCAAATAATATACTTATATAGTTCAGAACTAAAAGCGTATTGTTCCATTGAATGAGAAAATGAGAGATTTTTGTCAGCGCTTATCATCCAGGTCTTTGGCGCTGGTGATGGGGAAATAAAGTGGGTATGGAGTGGCGGCGGAATGAAATGGCAAGGGAAACGGAAGATCCCGAGAAAACCAACGGCATGCGAAAATCCGGGTCCGACCCCAACGGGAATCGAACTCGGGTCGCCTTGGTGGGAGAAGAATGGTATGTTCATCCGGCCACTTATTCCCCTAACCTTAAATTGAAATAGGTAATTTCTGTAACCAGAGAATTAGTATTGTCATAAGCTGTGAACATACGTTTAAAATAATTTCAAGCCCACTGAAATGTATGTGCATTTCCCTCTTTTGTAGAACGTCCCAGTTCACGATTTTATGCTGTGGGCATAATTAAAAGTTAATAATTTGTCCATGTATTATCTTCCTGTTAAGACGTGCCTTTTCAGGAGTGAAAATGTAGTTATCCTCGGTCACAATTTCACGCACTCACTTCACGGGCTGTTGTTACGTTCGAGTGCCCGAGGCAGATGTCGTTAACACCGCCCTTTCGCGCCTGTTGCAATTGTTTCCAGGGAGAAACAAAACACGGCTCGCTGGCTGCGAAGTGAATAAATAGCGCGCTTTTAAGACACAATCATATCTAAACACGTCCGGCAGGGGCTCGGGGGAGAAGAGACGACCCGTCAGCGATGGTACAATGGGGCCTCACACCCCTTCTTCCCAACTGTGTTTTCCAGTATCTCGCGCGCATTCAGCACCGTCGCTCTATTTCTTTCTCTCTCTCTTTCAGTTCCCTCTTCCTCCGCCTCCGTCATCAGGTACCGCTGAAAACAAAGCCGCTTACACAGGCTCTGCGCGGAATTAATCGGAGCTGCGCGAGGTATTTTCGGCCTAGTGTCTCTGCGTCGTTGATGGAGATTCGGGTGAATCTCTCTGATAGAGGGCGTGCTAGTGGTTACAGATCGGCGCAGTATCGGGGAATTGTTTTCTGGTGGGTTATTTGAATTTAAATACTTCCCTTGGACATGAGCGGTGACATTAAATAATCACATAAACAGTGAAACAGAAAATTAAATTGGTGAACATCCATGAAAATAGTTGAAATACAGATATGGACAACGCTAAGCAGAAAGGAACCTACCAATATTTCACTGGAACTGATGTATTCAAGGTCAAAGTTTTGTGTGTGTGTCTAAATGTTGTGTAATCTGTTTTTCCTGGGCTCTTTATTTTTCGTCAAATATTGGGATTTAGTGCTCGTACTTTTTCTAAGACCATACTTTGGACCGCCTGCTTCTACGTGGTATGATTATCTTAATATCTACCACTTTGTGGGTTTGTTGCTTTCTGCTGGATGCTGCCATATGACGTTTTTTTCTACGGAAACCCACGAATGCAGAATTTCTACCTGTCGTAAGTTAAAACTGAATATTATACCGAAGAAGTATCATACATTTCTGCTGTAATTTGTAGTTATTTTGTATAAATTGTGACACAGACCTATAATTTTGGAACTGAAAGTATATTTAGGTTGGTTTTAGCTTAGAGAAAAATGAATTAAAATCGTTATTACTAAAACGTGTTGCCAGAAACGAATGGCCATTTGACAAGCAAACACTTCCTAAAAATAAAATAGGTTAGACAGTTGTATTGAATTGGTTGTTGTGATAAAAATTCTTACTCAAAACTGTTGCTGACATTTTATACTAAATTGATAAATAAATTTTTGTGAGACACATTTTACTGGCGGAAACTGGTTATATTATTGCTAATCTTAAAAATGATGAGAACTGTAAGCAAAAACCCCTATAAATGAATAAATAAATAACGCACGCACAACTTATTAGAATGAAACTACTTGACTGATGAAACAAACAATGGAAATTCACACTGGAGACTAGCCATAATTGTACCGGCAAAACCTATTTGTATTCTTCCAAACATATTCTGCTATGTTTGATAATTGTGTACGAAATTTTGACATATTTTAACGCTACTTTTGTAGTTTTAGTCGTGTATTTAAGCAATTTTATTATCTTCTTGACTTTCCCCTATGAGCTGCTCTAAAACGCGTTATGTGCCTTTTTTCTATACGCTCATACATGTCTGGCAATTTATCAAACAAATGAACGTAGTAATAGAATATTTTGTTTATACTTTTCGTGCCGTGCAATATATAAAGTCGTCGTTACGAGTTCATAGAAAACAATTAAAATTAGTTTATTATTTAAATTACATCTTTAATGTAATCTATTTATATTTCAGTTTGAATTAAATTACACGTTAAAACAGCTATACTACATAATTTGTTAGTGATAATATAGTTACTTGCATCATTTACGGAAACTTTGCATATTTGATAGTGTTTCACATAACCCAGTTAAGTGAATGAATAACGTAAAGTGACTGTACGTGTAAATCGTTGAGTTTAGGGTGAGCAATGTTATACACTAAAGTCGCAAAGTAACTTCACTTCACTGAAGCAGTACCTTCTACGAATGTACTGCACTGTGATGTATTCAAAGGAAATACATATGACCGCAGTTATAATTGAAGACGATACACAAAACTGAAAAGTTTTAGAAGTTAGTTAAAATCACTTATAAAATTTACGGTACTAATCACTTAATCAATATCAATCCCGGTGTTTTACAGATGTTACCAAGGCATGTAAACTTAAGGCCATGCTCTCTAAATTCTGCTTTTAGCGATATTCATTTTTCACGGCTAAACTAGAGAAGATATAAAATATCTGGTTAGAAGTTTTGTTTAATATTGTTTTCTTCATGTTGGCTATTTTTTTTAAATAAGTAAAAACTATGGAGTCAGCTAATTATGTAGTTAACGAAATTCTGTTTAGTTGATATTTTAATCGAAGTGGTATAGGTACTTGTTTTGAAACAATTAGGTATCGCGGCAAAAACCATACCGTCAAATGTAATGACTTTGTGCGACTTAAAATGTTTATTTTGGAGCCATGTAATGAAAAATTATAAAATTTTAATATACGAATTAACTAATTGGTGTTTAGTACTGACCTCGTGTTACTTATTTCTTACTAAAGTAGCCTAAAAATAAAACTTTTGAGGTTGCACAAAGTCGCCCCTACATGGCACAAAGTCACCGCGCTTGACGGTATTTACAATAAACTGTCAGACAAATTTTGATATCTGCTGTCGTTTAAAAATAAAAAAAAATAACTATCGTAAATAAATTAGAAACATGAGAGCGTGGCATTAACTGTTCCAAATAATTTTCGTCCAATCCTTTTATCACCAATTGTGTGCGTGTGGAAAATCTGACAAACATTTTAACACCACGGAGCATCTGAATGTTACTATAATATAACCCTACAAATGAGTGAATGCACGTATGTTTAGAGTTGCTGGTCAATGTAATTTCTCTGTGTACTCCATTATCCTCGGCCATTGCATTCCGCCGCTGCTTCATACATCAGCGCTCAAGAACTCAAGTACTTTCGCTCTATTTTGTTTCAAATTTAAAAATGTGTCGTACTGTTAGTGAATCATCCAGCAGAAAAAATTCACTTTATCTTCAGAGGTACGTGTACACGCTTTACACTGAAAGCCAGTTCCCAGAAGCTTTGAACAATCGTAGTAATGTTGCTCATGGGTTTTGTAAGACGGATTTAAATTTTTTTTAATTGTCATGTACTGCAAGCGCGAGAAACACTAAACGAATACAAGAGTTGTTTTTTCCTATCTACTGCTCTGTTAATGAGTTTAAATTAATGTTTACGTAGTTTTCGATATAGATTAACGATAATATTGTATAGTGACGTGATCAGAAAAAGTGATGTTGTTATACAGAACGTAATATGAATGTATGTTAAACTTTTTATTAGCTTATTATTTAGGGTTTAACAACATCAAGTAATTCAGAAAATTCGAGGTATAGAGCTGGCCACATAAATATTTTTGGCTCCGTTAATATCTAGCTCCTTTGTGGTGACATTGTTTTGTAGTTTACTGTAGTTAATATTACAAGTAAAACAGCGTAGGCCTACCGGTTTTGCGATGAATAATATGTAGGTTTGTAGCAGCTATGGAATCCATTTTAAAACTAACAATATTGACTTATTGTAGCCTTTATTGTCAAACTATTATGCAACAGATAATTTGTTGTGTTCTTTAGGCTAATACCTACGAAGTTGCTTCAAAAAAACATACGAAATGTTTGTGTGTCAAATACTTGTAAAATATTGTCATAACATTAAATAAATCTTACGAAAATTTTGAATTAGAAAAAAATAAAGACAAATTAAAAGAACTGAATTCATATGTTTTCCAACAGGTTCGAACATTTCATATTCTTTTATACTACATATATGATAAATAGGAGTCTCTGTGGGTGTGTGTAGGTGAGTGTGTGTTTACGTAGACATAAAACTTACACACACACACATTCACATTCGTTTATAGCTAAGCAGTTTTGCTGAAATTGACTGATTGTAAAAAACAAAGAAGAGAAAATAATTTTTCTCAGGAAAGGACATTTTTTAATGTGGAGGGATTCATTTAACGTTCTACGCTGATTTATTTGATAAAATATTTATTACACTAATTAATAAATGTGACTTCCTCGTATGTATAAGGTCACTTTGGATTATGCATTTAAGAAAAAAAATTAATGAATTTTCTAATAAAAACACCCAGTATTACAGCGTTAGTAGATGTAATACTCAGGATTCGGACAGTGACACTTTCATTAACGTGTTTTAATTAATTCAGAAAAGAGAGAATGTCCAATGCACAAACATTGTTTTGTTACCACGATAAATTAATTACTTACCTAATTAACTTCGTAACAAAGTAATTTAAAATAAAGTCAGTTTTTGTGGTGAGTGCAAAGTAGACCCGTACAATTCTATATATCTTATTTAAAACGTATATGTAGAATATATTTTACAAGTTGGGTTATATATTTTCTTGTACCTGGGCCGTGAAATGTCGACTGCAGAGTTATTGGTAATGCCAACATATATTTTAGCTATAACAAGCTCTTCGTCTTTTAACAACGACTGTCTTTTTGATAACATTGCTGTTACGGAACCGCACAGCTAGGTCACCACGCGCTCTGCAAGGATTCGTGTAATGTATATATATATATATATATATATATATATAATTCTCTGTCGAGATTTGCTTGGCGTCAATATAATAAAACAGTTGAATAATCTCTACAAATCAGGAGGCAGTTATTCTTTATTATTTCTGTGTATTGAGTTTATTCTGGGCGACTGAAAATGGCCAAACGGGCAAAATCATAAACATTTTTGCTTGTTAAAATTTCCGTACTGTAGGTTACTTAAAAGTTGTCTCTGGTCTTGTCTGTATTACTGCTAAAAGTTTCCTGTAGTCTGTTCGTTAGCAGGTAGACAGTATGGCAGTCAAGCGCCGTGTGTCTACAGGCGACGAAGAAAAAAAGAGGTATGAATGTGGGCTTTACGTCTCCTGACAGTGAGGTCACTAGAGACGATGATACACAGCATAGTACAATGACAGGAGCTACTAGAGGAGTTGGCAATAGCCTTTGTTAAGACTTCATTATACACCTAATGTAAATATTCTTTATTTTAAAGCCCTCATATTTGTTTTAGAGTATAAATAAAAAAGTGTGTTTGAAGAACCAATTAAAATTTAGGCCTATGTGTCCTTTAACATGTCTTAATTTTCATTACTTGGTAAATGCAATTTGTAAACAGTGGTAGAAAAAAATTTTATCCAATATTTTCTATCATTGTTTACAAATTGATTTTAACGCATAAAACTAATTCAGGGCAGAAATATTAAAGAACACGTACATTACATTGGTTGTTGAAACTAACATTTTTTATTTATGCTCTAAAACAAAAAATATGGATTTAAAACAAAGAATTTGTACATCAAGGGTATAGTGGAATCTTAAGGATACATCCCAGCAGTCACCTGGGGCAATTTCGAGAAGCATCTGGAGCCAGGGATCGAACCCGATACCTCCTGAATGGAGGTCCAACGTGTTACCATTGCGCCACCTCGCTTGAAATAAAAGAGAGACCACAAGAGCAGTCTTTCGTGAATGCGTGTTCCCACTACTCAATCGCGCATTACTAGACGCACGCTGGCAGAACTGTTAAAGATGCTCTTATTTCTAAAGTCTTAAACAAAATTTACGTGTATCAAGTATATTAACAGAAGGATTCTGATAACGCATTTTCTCTTGATGAATAGCACAAGAAATACTATAGGCACATTATTAATACAAAAGAAATCAATACTTCAGAAGAAAAATGTTTTAATTTTGGAGGTGTTATATCTGTTCATGCTGCAACAGGCCTGATTATCGTAACGTGAGAAATTTAGTTCGAGTTCTGAGATTTACTACGTAATGTTTAAAACGTTATTACAAAGTAATATTTAAGGGCTCTGTCTACCAAAGGTCTCTTGTGGAAGCAAGGATAGAAAATTTCAAGTAACTTTAAATTAAATGAAAATGTATTACCTTTTGAACCTACGCAGTTACCACAAATCATTTTGAGGTTTGTGTCTGTGTGGAGTACATATCTACTTATTGATGCCCTGAAAACTATAAATGACAAGTATTTTTGGTTTTCGCCCTAATATATATATATATATATATATATATATATATATATATTTCACAATTTTATTCTTGTAGTAATATTTTCCATCGTCGCAATACAGAAAATAGTTTTTTTTTTTTTTGCCGGAAAGCGATATCGTAATTAGTGGCTGAGCCTTACGTAATATACTTGTTAAAGGCACGGTCTACCGCAATTTTCATCACCATTTTTTAATTTTTTATTTATACCAGATTTTTTTCTTATTTTATAAACAAAATGTGACTAAATTTGGCTCTTATTAATTTTTTTTCTCTCATAGTTTTTGCGTAATGGCCTGTTAAAGTCATTTTGCATGTTTCCGTTTTAAGGAATACACTAAAACCAACTGATATACCAAACTAAAAAAAAAAAACACAGTGGATAAAGACATTGCAGGCTACAATGTCATGCTAATAAAAATAAGGAATAAAAATTATTTGTATTAAAAAATGCTGAAACTGAAAACAAAATATTTAAAAATTCAATAATTATTTTTCAATACAAATAATATTTATTCTTTGTTTTTATGTGCATGACATTGTAGCCTGCAAATGTCTTTATCCACTGTGATTTTTTTTTAATTTGGTATATCAGTTGGTTTTAGCGTAGTCCTTAAAACGGAAACATGCAAAATATGACTTTAACGAGCCATTACGCGAAAACTACGAGAGATAAAAAAATTTCACTAGAGCCAAATTTAGTCACATTTTGTAACCAAAAAAGAAAAAAATATCTGGTACAAATAAAAAATTAAAAAATGTTGATGAAAGTTGCGGTAGACCGCGCCCTTAAGGGTGTACACATGGGTGTAGACGTGGCAAAAATTCATAATTTTATATTTGAACCATAAAATGTTAAATTTGTACTCGTCGTTTGTGACCACATTTTTCACCAGTGAAAATTATTAGCTGTCATAGTCTTCCCACAGCGGCGTTTCAAATTCAAACTGGCAAGTTACGGGAACATTCAAAGAAGAAAACCAACCTACTTGCTCGAATGAAATAATTTATACTGAAATAAGTTATTATGGGTCATATGATAAAACATTTGAAAATACACATCACTTTCTCATTAAAAAAAAACAGATATGAAGAAAATTGTCATTATTTTCAAAGTTTATATAAATATAAAGGAATTTCACTAAGTGTCCTTTAAACTTTTAGCATATGGCCCACATCTAATGTCAGTTCAAATTATTTCATTCACATAAGTTAGTTGGTTTTTGTTCTTTGTATGTTCCCGTAACTTGTAAGTATTGACTTTGACATGCCACTGTGTTAAGACTCTTGAAAGCTAAACATTCCTACACTTGAAACAGCCAGTTGAAAATAACGAATATAAAACAAACACTATATCGTAAAATTAATATAAAAATTTATTTATTTGCCTCGTGAACAGCCACCACGTCGTGTAAATACTTATCCTCGCTTATAGAGAGTAAATAACCAATGGCATATACGGCGCTATTACTAAAGGAACGTTAAGGGTTTCCTGTTACTAAAATAACAATTACGAAAAAGTTCAAGGTTTATCATAAAACTTCTGCCCTGCTACGATTCATTTTATTATAATCGTTTTTCTTCCTTTGATGTTTTAAACTGTGGTACTTATTTTGTATAAACTGTTATCATGTTTTGCTTTCTCTATGAGACTCAACCACGGCTAGCTGGCTCAAAAATTATTTAACATTTCCAATACATGCAGAGAAAGATATTACATTAAGTTTAACATCCAATACCTAAATCAATCACAGAATATCAGGGAAAATTTAATAGTGGATTCGTTTACAGAAAAGGAAAGAAAATTGCTCAAAACATTTACGTGAGACAATGCTAATAAATAAAAATAATATTGTAATACGAGAAAAAAAATGAAATGTAATAGTTTGTGGCTGTCGACAAAATTGAAGGATATTAACGCTCAAAAGGAAACCATAAATTGTCCTGGATTTAAGAATCAAAAATAGAGGAATTACCAACTAACTACCTCCGGAAAATGTACAGAGAACCATGCGAGAGAGTCGTGCCTTAGTACAGATATAGAATAAATTGTCTCTCCAAAACTATATTCTTTCGTTCTTGTACTGATGTGCAGGCTGACTCTGTCGCTATAGAAAGAAGTCACAGTACCGTGAACAATCTTCTACTGCAGCACTTAAGGTCCTCGTCGTCCGCTCGTCCCAGTTTTCCATCACAAGAATAGACCTCTGATTCTCGAACTATCCAGGTCGTGGGTATAAAATCGGGCCTTTGTAGGCTCGCGATGTAGCATAGCTAGTCTTCCCCGTGTCCATTCCAGAACTTCCTTTTTTTCAAACCCTCCTACCACATAATACTCCAAAGCACTCACAACAAAATCTCCTAGCTAACCGTCTGCACTTACAATCGATACTAGGTGGTTTCCAAACAAATATTATAAAGAGAAAATGTCAACAGCCATATTAGATTTAAATACAATTATTTACGTTATTTAGTAACAAAATATTAACATAATAAGAACTATAGCGAGGTATTCAAAGTTAAAGTTAAAATTACGTCTGTAATATAGGCAAGTACATTAGATATATTACAATGTGTAAGAATTTGAGTGGCTGAAACTATAATACATTATTAAAAGTGATGAAATAAAAGTCATTACTGGATTAAGTTAAATTATTAATATTGTACTTAACTTAGTACCTATAAAATCAATGTAAATGGAAAGTAAGCCACATTGGGATTAAAAAAAAACTAGCAAACGTGAGTTTACCTTGCAATCGTGCGGAAAATATGGATCCCAAAGACATAATAATAGACTAGAGGAAAGTGGCTTCACGTGTAACTTGCACAGGTTGAAAGGCTTTTGACACAAATGTAAAAAAAAAAAAAAAAAAAAAAATGAATTTTTCCACTAGCAAGAAGGGTTGTTGAGTCGCTTGTCGTGAAGAAGGTTGTGTACGGGAGGGTGGGGGTCCAGGCGAAGTAATGGAAGTACATGAGGCGCGACGGGGGCGGCAAGAAAACAGGGATGAAAGAAGCCGGTGGCGGCAGGGAAAAGGTCTTCATCTGAGGGGAAGGAGAAGGAAAAAAAAAAAAGGAAACGAGAAGTAGAACTGGGAGTCTTTGAGGCAGTTTTAAAGACGCGGTGGTCGGCGCCCGCAGAGCGCAACTTGAGTAATTGGGGTGTGGAGATCTTGCCAGAAAGAGCCGGGAGTGTGGAGAGGGGAGGTTGAGAGAGAGTCTCAGAGACACAGTAGTGGGACAGAGAGGAAAGTATCTTGTGCCCGAAAGTTTCTCCAGGGTCGGCTGTTTGCAAATCTTTCCCTGCTCACCGCCCCTCCTTTCTCCACACACAAAATAACGTCAGTGGCTGGAATGAAGAACGGCATCGTGATTTGAATACATTAGAAATCGGTCGCCCCGCGTAAGACCCGGCTATCCGCCGTAATGGGTTACTGTCTTATTCTCTAGCTTTTGATTGGACAACATTTACAAGCTAGCAAGTTCTGTGTTGTAACACGATGGACGTCGGGAATCCTGGAAGATGATAATTTGGCTCTCGTGCTTGTTGTTAAACCTGTTGAACTAAATAGTCATTCAATTTTTCTCCTTTCTTGAATTTTAGATGTGACGCTGCGTTAGATCCTTCAGATTTGACATTTAAAAAAAAAAAAAATCTAAAATAAATGTAAAACTACCGTCGTAAATAAGTATCGTGTACAGATAACGTTGTTTCCTTCAATCACTACGTACTTAAAATAATTATATTTTCTCTTTCATTGAAAATTTGTTGTGTTTTGGCCCCAAATGAAATCTAGACCTATGTTGTAACATACAATTACACTGAAATTTTTACCAAGAACTTATAACAACTGTTATGAGTGATAGCGTACGATAGCACACAACAAACTATAATACTTTAGTCTGACCAGCAAACGGAAGACAGCCAAATAAGCAATAGCAAATAATGAGGTAAGTTTAGAATTTGGTATTGGCCACTTATATATGCGTGTATAATTTTTTTTGGGAATAGGTAATTACACTTATTTCGTAGTTAAGCAGAAAAGTTCACAACATCACAGACTTAAAAATTGCATATTACCGTGTAGTACTAATTAAATGGCAACATATCAGAACATTCATATTAATACAATATTAATATATACATTCACACAGTTGAAAGCACGAACTGTTTTACCTGTGTGTGACGAAATATGTAAGGATGAGTTTTCTGGAAATCTGAAGCATATGTGATGAAACTTAACTAATAATTACAAACCAAACAATTACATAAAAAGTAAAAGAATACTAATTTAAAATAATTGTTCACCCTGAAATGTGTCGGACGACCACTCAGTAAGCAAAATATGTATTTAACATTACCGAAATTTTAACGAAATAGAACAAAACAAGTCTAAATTCTCAAAATGGCATTGAATGTAAAATTTAAATTTTAATGTAGTTTAAAAGTTGGACTTATCTTTTTAAATTGCTGTATATGTAGACACAAGATACGTATGCTTGGTTGCAGTTATTTTCTTTTTGTTTCAAGTTTGCTAATTTAAACCACCTATTTTGTTTCCTTACCCTGACGCATTTAAAGGCCAACAATAAATTATAACTATTAATTTTTACTTTTAAAGAGAAGGTTTTATTCGTCGATTTATTTATTTTTGAATTGAGGTTTATTTGTAATTGTTTAAACTTTAATACTTTTACAAGATATTAAAATGGTAAAATGAATACTTACGTAACTGAAACACTGCTACAGACTGTTCACTTTCAACTGATCACTGCACAATACTTACAATAGCCAAGAAAGGGTACTTTATTGAGGCCAAAATGTTATGTTTTAAGAGTGGTGAAACATTTACAATGGTTTTTAGTTTCATGAAAGTTTTCATATTAAAAATAGTAAAGATGTCTGAAAAGAGCTGAATTTAAAATTTAAGCAGTTCTCACTTTATTGTTAGAAGACTATATGAAACTTATCTAACACATTTTAAATAGTTTTTAGTATCTAAGAAATCCTGTGTAATACATGCAGCCACGCTGCAGGATAGTGTGATGCAGAATGAATGGCCATTTCTCTGTAGTGCATTAAGCAATACGTATAGGTGGCATAATAAATATCCCAATATCTGTTTCGGTAACACATCAATTCAGCAAATAGCTCGTAAATTCTAAACAGTTGGACCTCGAGGCTCTGCGATCTGGATAAATTTTTGTTAAATACATCTATGGACCATCCCGATGAAACTAGCTTTCAATAAAAGTTAAATCAGTCCACTCTTTTGGAAGCTACGAAACTGCAAACATACACACAGATTAATACATTCATAAAGAGAGACAGACATAGACGTCAAACCTATTACGCCCTTCTTTTTTGTCGGGGGTTAAACACATAACTAACACTTAAACTATTAAGTGTTCGAAAATTTCATACTTTTTTTTAATTATATCGTTGAACATGAAGAATTTCCAGTATAAGTAACAACCGAATACTTAATTGACACAGATTGTTTTATTTATATCTTAGAATTTTTTTCAAATTGTCAGCATTTTGAGTGAAAATTTCACAGCAAAAAAATAATAAATAGTTATATTTTAATAAAATATCCACATTTGTTCCACAGTAATAGTAATAGCCAGTTAATTACCTTCTTTGTTTTGAGAAAAAATTAAACCTTTTATTTCAAATGAAATAACGAAGTATACACATAACTCTAGCTCCTTTGTACACCTCATAATTATTGTGATATTTATACCGGGCCAGTAGGTAACAATGACAATAGTATTCAGGGAATATTTGAAAGACTGTGTAAATAATATTTCGGCAAGTGGCATTGCATTTATATGGACCGTTTCTACACTAGTCCTTCATTGTTGAATTTTCTGTGGGGAAAGAAAACCCTAGGTGTTGGCACAGTAATTAAAAACAGAAGGGGTCTGCGATCTGTTTTCAAAACCAAAAAATTTAAAAAAAGGCGAAATAATATTCAGGTGTACAGCACAAGTGCTTGCTTGCAAATGGAAGTCAACACGAGATTTCTACGCATTGTCTACAAAGCATGAAGCTTCTTCATCTTCAGTGCAAGTGACAGCTAGAGGTGGGCCAATTAAAGTTGTCAAACCAGACATGATTGTTGACTACAACTTGAACAAAGTTGGTGTAGACAGGGCTGATCAGCTTTATAGTTACTGTCCATTCCAGCGGAAGACTTTCAAATGGTGGAAAAAGCTCTTCTTCCACATGTTTACTATGGCTGTCGTCAATGGATACATATTGTTCAAGGAGAAGACACATAGAAAAACCAACTTGAAGAGTTTTGTCAAAGCAGTTGCTTTGAAGCTTGCAGAAATGGGAGGTGGTTTGTCTGAACCACGCCCAAGACCACCATCGCTGAGTGTTGACAGAACAGTTGCTCGCCATTTCGCTACGTATGTCCCTGCTACAGCCAACAGAACCAATGCAACTAGGTACGGTAAAGTTTTTTCTGATCGTGGTTTGACGGAAACTGGCAAAAGAAAAAGAAGAGAGTCAAGATTCTGGTGTGAAGACTGTGCTGTTGGATTGTGCTTCCCTCAATATTTCAATGACTATCGCACACGCGTAAATGAGTCTTGTTATATTTATGAGTGCAATATTATTATTTTTTCATTATAACAGGTTTTTATATGACTATTATTGGCGAACTAGATATTTTTTGTCAAATTCCAAGAACAGCATACTGAACGAAACATTGTTGCGCTGAAGTGAAACATACCGAGTACTATGACTGAAAAGAAAAACTTATGTTCCAAGGTTCTAGTAATAGTAAGGATAGAACTGTTCTTGTGCCAGAGTATGATTGATTACCATAATCGTATTACGTAAAGACTGTGTGTGATTTCTTTTGTAATGATTCTAAAGTGTTTTTTGTCAACTGCTCTTCACTTTCCTATATTGTGACCTAATAACAAGCTTGTTCTAATAATGTTGCACCTAGTGCATTACAAATTCTTCTTCAAATCTAAAAAAACAGTGCATTAGATTAAAAATATTGTCATTGAATGATGGAATTTGCTGAGTAATGCAGTTACTGAAAAAAAATCCATACTTCTTGAATTTTAAAACACTTTATTCAGAAAAAAAGAATTGCCAAATGGTTCTATTGACTTTGCCATAGCGTAGAACTTTGCTTTTGTAAATTTTGTGTTGATTGCAAAAACCGTGTAAATAATGTCTTCTTTTTGTGTGTCAGAACTTAGTTTTTGTTGATTTTCATTATTGTAAACTTATAACA
Source organism: Medauroidea extradentata (assembly GCA_003012365.1). Lineage (NCBI taxonomy): Eukaryota > Metazoa > Arthropoda > Insecta > Phasmatodea > Phasmatidae > Medauroidea > Medauroidea extradentata. The sequence goes on along the minus strand of PNEQ01054029.1, from coordinate 139,884 downwards.
AGTTGCTATTCTCATAAAGTTGCATGTAAAAATCTATTTCTTTTCAGAACTCGAAAACAGTATACGAGCAAAGAAAAGTGTCACTGAAGGAAAAATACTGAGAAATAAAAACGTTTTGTGCTATTTTGTCTCATACCAGAAAGAAAGTAAATATCTCAAGGATCTAGTGATAGTGCTACAGGTTAGAGCTTCTACTTGCACCACAGTTTTATTGATTACCATAAATGTGTAAATAATGTGTAATATTATCCTTCTAATAATTTTAATGTGGTTTGTTTTATGTCTGTACTTCGTTCTTGTTACTTTTCAATATTGTGATGCAATAGCAAGCTGTGGTTCTCATTTTATTGCATGCATTTTTTTTTAACTCAAAACTTGTATACGGGCAAATATTGTTTTATTGAAAGAGTAATACAATTATACAAAAGAGTTTCGTACTTTCTTGCCTGTAAGTCTTTCATGATAAGTAAAAAATATAAATTACATCAAAATCTAGTTATAGCACTGCAGCATACATTCTGCTTGCATTTCTCTTTTTATTGATTACCATAAACATGTAAAATTATGTCAAAATACATTTGTAAATTTCTGTGGCTTTTTGTATGTTATTTGTACGTTGTTTCTCATAATGTGTGGGTATATGTATGTATATATTTATATAATTATATATATATGTTTCTATATATTTATATTTATTTATAAATATTAATTTATATTTACATATATATATATATGTATATATTTTTTGTATTTATATATACAAACATATATTCATATATATTTATAAATATATATATTTACATGTACATATATATATTTATATTTCAATATATTTATTTCATATAATTTCTCTCTGAATGAGTTATGCAATGACTGAAAAAAGTTAGTTTTATACTTTCATGCTTTTACAATCAGGAAAGAAAATAAATAACCCAGGATCAACTGACAGTGCTACAGAATACAACTTCTACATGCATCACCATATTATCGATTACGATAAATATATAAATAAATATATAATTACTGTTGTAATAATTATGATGATGTTTTTGTGTGTTTGTGATTCGTTTTTGTTATTTTTTTATGTTGAAAACAGTACCTATATTGAGTGAAAATATATTTTGCTGAATGAGTTACACGATGACTAAAAAAAGTTTCATACTTTCTCGCCCCATACAGCACTTATAATTAGGAAAGAAAATAAATAAATCAGGATCAAGTAACGGTGCTACAGAAAAGGGCTTCTGTTTGCATCACTGTATTATTGATCACCATAAAAAAATATAAATTATGTGTAAGATTACTTTTGTAACAATCCTAACGTGGCTAGTTGCATATATGCACTTCATTTTTTTCTTTTCTGTGCTGGGACTAAACAACTAGCTATTTTTCTCATAGTAATGTATCAAGTGTATTGCAATTTTTTTTTCAAAACTAAAAAAACAGTATGTTGAGAAAAAAAATAGTTGCTCTGTGGGAAGTCAATAAAATGTATTAAGTTATATATGGCAGCAAGTTTTGTTATTTTACACCCTGTATAAGACTTATTTGATGGAAAAAATTTGCTTATGGTATGCATTTTTAAAAATGGTAAAAAAACCTCAGTCAGACACACTAAAAAGTAGTTAAATAAATAATCTTGAAAGTGTTAAACTACATGTTACTTCAAAACATCTTATATTGAGCATTGACCTAAACGTTTGCTTGGATATAGTTGAATACTTCAGTATATGTGTATTGAAAACGCCGTCTTAGAGAGCTGTTTTTAATAATATATCTCTTCAGTTAAATTTTCCCATTCATCTACGTCAAGTCTGTAATGTTTTGCACAATGCATCGAAACATTTTTTTGTCAACTTTCTTACAAACATGTTGTATAAATAAAGACTTCTCTAACCGATAATTTTATCTATTAACCTTTACCTACCTTAAGAAAAAATAAATAATAATAACATGTTGCCATGTCGTACATATGTATTGGTGTAGGATTTTTTATTTTTTTATTGTTCAGTATAGTCAGAACTGATATAAAGAGTTCCAGCTTAACCAACTGAACTTAACATAACGAAGAGGAAAAAATGGTTTTGGCTTCGTTCCGGACAGTAACAGGCTTTAAGAGATCACTCTCTTGTCTGTGTATCTGCGTGTTTGCGTCTATATGTGAGTGACCGTGTTTGTGTGTGTCAGTGTGTGTTTTAGTTGCGTGAGTGTGTGTGTGTTTGTGTGTGTGTGTGTCAACGTAAACTACTGGACTCGAGTGACGAATTTCTTCAAACTTGTATACGTATTTTATTAAAGTGGCATGAATTGCATGTACTTCGGTTACGGTGTTCATATATTCTAATTTGCGACGATTTTAAAATTTTTTATCACATGAGAGATCTGAGGAAGTGTACTACGACTTTAATTTTATATAGTTCGATAATGCAGTATTTTACTATCAACACGGTAATCACTTGAACAACTTTTCATCACGCTAGATATCAGAAGAACCATTTTACAGAATTTCATAAAACTCAGCACACATTAAGTATTTAAGTCCGAAATGAGAAAATAAATGGGACGAATGCGAAAAGGTGAGGTAATTCAGTTGACTGCGTTAGGGTTTAGTCCGTAAGAAGTGTAGCACGAGCGAAAATTTTCAATGGCAAAACGTCTATGGAACGGTACTAGAAAGCTATGTTCTTCGGTATGTATAACGTCAGTACTGTCGTGTTGTTTTCCTATCTCTAGCGGTCATAGTTTCGAAGAGGTTTCCTTAACACTGCCCCCCACCCATCATTCGTTCCGCTTGAAAGTTGCAAGAAGATTATTATCTGCCTTAGTGTCAATTAAGGCCAATTGGCTTGTGGATTTTGTTCGTGATGTGCTTACATTAAAAAATGTCTGTCATTTAATATTTTGCGAGAGCTAAGCAACTTTTTAAAATAACATTAATAAAATTGATGTATTCATATGTTTCAATTGTGGGCCATTTTACGTTTGTCGTTAACATGATATATCTCAGTAAATATTTATACAAATTTCATCGAACTTAGTACACATGTTGTAGTTAATGTGGCGATTTGAGTCTTGAGCACTTTGTTTATGCAATGTTAATGTTTACAAAACGACAGAAATTTTAACATTACCGATCACACATGGTATATCAGAAAAAAATTTTCAAATTTCGTTCAACATGGTACACATACAGTAATTACTTAGTAAATCATTTGAATTTTTACGTGTTTTATTCGTAACTAATTTAACTTGTTTTGTCTACACTAGATCTCTGAGAAACTATTTTCGGAATTGTACGAAATTCGACACAACTATAGTGCTAAGAATAGTAACTTCACTTTTGTGAGCAAGGCCACTTATTACTATGTAGGCCCACGGTAATTATTACTGCACATTTAAGTACAACTTATCAAAAATCATAATTGACATTAAAATACAAGAAAGCAAAACTTAACAGCATACTTGCTTTGGAATTGGTGACATACTATTTATTATGCGTAGAGTAAATTCGTGTGCAATTGTTGAAATTACATTTAAGATAATTATTTGTACCGTACTTTTCTAATTACAGATTAAGTAGAAGAATTCGTACTGAATAACGAAATATGATTTCCTTTTCAGTATTATATATAATACATTATGCATTTGTTTTGTCACTATTTTATCAGTCACCAATGTAAAATTAACAGGTTCGTCACTGAAAATCTTGCACCTTATAGGAATTCAAATTTAGAGTGTAATTAATCGTTTAATTGAGAACTTCTTAATGTTACCAATAAAATATAGGAGCCACCTCCACCAAAGAATTTCGTTGATGTTGAGCAAAGACAAATACATAGAAATATCGCAAAAAATTGGTGTGTAGGCATTTATAACTATCATCCTGTATATAAAGAAAAAATCATTGGCTCACACACACACATACACACACAAGTGTAACATGTAAACAATAAACCGAGAAGTAAATGTTACATTATTGGGTCTATTTCCTGTTTACTAATTAAACTGATGGTATACACACAATGTGTTTTACTGTAGTTTTTATTTACTTGAAGTACGGGTGGGTTGCCGAAATATATTAGATACCAAATTTAGAGTAAGTGACGTCACTTATAAACTTTTTACATACAAAATTATTCATGTATCAAGTCATCATAACAATGCCTTACAATAACTCGCATTTTTATTCTGTACAACTGTAATTTAAGTCATCTGTAGTGTGACTTTTAATTTAATATAAGTGTGATAGTAAAAAAAACAGCTGTGAGATGAGTCATATTCTTGTTAAATTACCGGAGAAAAGAAAACAAACAATGGCATTTTTTTTTTTCGCTAAATATTTTACTTCTTAGACTCTGGTATCATTGTTCCTGTGGGGTGAGTGTGTTATATTGTCATCAATAAATACAATTTTATTTATAATAGAAATGTTATCACACCTCACACAGAAGAGTCTATATCCTGAACTAACGTCTGAATTTTTGGCCTTGATACTACCACTTACTACTGTCCACACATTACATAAACTATACATTACAACGTATACACCTGCTCGGCCTTTAGCTATCATAATGCCAACCTAACCGTGATACAATGAAAGGTCAGTTCATGTACATCCCAAAGTAAAATTTTATCGAGTTTATTTCAACAATAATTTGAATTCCTGAATACTTACGATAAGACGTTTCCTACTTAGGCGTAAAACTAATTTCAAAACAAGCTTAGCTAGAGTTTTAATTAGGTTAAATATTTCGGATTTGAAGATGCTCCGGCACAGTGGCTGGAAGAAAGTATGCCTCCTTGCAAGTAAGGGATGAAACAACTACTTGCAAAGCGTACCATAACAGCTGCCAACGGCGGCATTTGGCGCGTTTTTGCACTCATGTGGAGTTCCACATTCAGCTCGGCTGGGAATTAATCCCTTCCAGCTGAAGAACCGGCGCCTTGGAGGCGCGCACGAAGAACGGAAAAGGGATCCAAGACATGGATGAGGGTAAGGGAGGGGGGGATATGGGGTTGATTCTGGAATCCAGACGCGTTTCTTGCGGACTTCGCGTACGCACGAGACTGCGAACATGTCCGCTCCGCTGCCCCAGAGAGTAAGACTGTAACACGAGTGAATGTGGGCCTTAACTCTCGTCGACAACGAAGTCATCGGAGCCGGTCGCACACACAGCATGGTACAATACCAGGAGCTGGGAGAGGAGTCGGCCAAGGTCTGTGTAAAGGAACCACCCCAGGTATTCGTTTGGAGTGATTTCGGGAAACCATGAAAAACCGAAATCAGGATGTCCGGAGCCGGGGATTCAACCCGGGTTCTCACGAATGCGAGGCTAACCTGTTATCGTTGCACCACCTCACCTGGTTCCAGGGAATGAAACCTGTGATCCGCTGAGCTGTGGGTGTAGTTAGATTGTCGCTGGGTGAGTCTTCACGTGGAATTCTTAACGGCACTGCTTATATACACTGTTTCATATACGTGTGGTAACATTTGACAACTACTAAAGGGCAATAATTTTTAATATTTTGTGATTTGTGACACAATGCATAAGACATTTATAGTTCTAAAATGAGCGGAAATGCCCATTCAGTCATTTCCAACTGCAAAGTTTGTCTTGCGTTGCACCACAAATCATAAAATCATAAAATATTAGTGTCCATAAGACCTGTCAAATTTTACCGAACTGATATGAAACAGAGTATAACTCAAAAACTTAACGGCGCTCAGTACCTGTCAAAACTGCATATACACCACCACTATTTTTTTTATTTTGGTGCACTCCTCTTTACAATAAGGTCTTTAAGAATGTTTGTCTAGTACCCTGCAAAGTACGAGTAAGTGAGAGATTTTGGTCACCGCTTAGCATTGAGGCTTTCAGCGCCGGTTAGGGGTGACAAAAGGTGAGTATTGAGCAGCGCCGGAATGAAAGGGCGAGACGACGGGAGATGCCTGGAAAACCCGCCGACTAACGGCATCGTCCGGCACGATTTCCACATGCGCAAATCCGGGGACCGACACCGTCGAGAATCGAACTTGGTGGGAGGCGAATGGTCTGACCATGTGACCACCGCGGTTGCATTGCAAACTACGAGAAAATAAGTATTTGCATTGCTTAAAAAAATACTCGAAATCTCGTACTGATTTTTTCCACATGTAATTCCTGTAACGTTGTTTTAGATCTATTAATGTAAAAAAAAAAAAAGTTTCAATGCGATAGTGTGAAAAGTGACACAGATATATCTAATATAATAGTTAAACCCTTAACCTCTTATGGCCAGGGCTAAGTAATTTAGCTCAGTGCGATAATTAATTCACTTGTGTTTTACTTTATTGTATACTGTACTAATTTATATATTTCAACGTAATTTTTAGTGGTAATACACACAGTGCGTACTATACTTGTATGATACACATTAAAAATAATTTAAAAACTAAGATAAATAAAAACTGAAAAGATAGAGACGTTTAGTCTATAGTATAGTAATGGCGCATTTGCTGTAGTAATTATATCACAACAAGCGCAGTCATGACTCAGTAACGCACTTATGCTAAGGTAGACTATTGTTCATTCACTACTCACATCTTCGCTGTTAAGAACAGAGTGTTTATCTGGCGTCAGTTTCCACTTCCATGACTTCACCTACGACCATGATTCCTTGTTGCTACAGTTTTTCTGATGGTTGATTTTTAAACTGAAACAAAAGCAGTTGTCTCAAATTTGTTTGGCGGTTTTGTTTGAAATGGTTTCTGCCATAACGACTAATTTTTCTCAAGAGAATATAATACACGGTTTAGATTAATAAGTCAATTAACAAAATTAAGTTAGTTTCATTCTTAGCTAAAACCATAGTATTCACAGCCCTGGACAAATTAGTCAACATGACGGAAGCAACTTTAAACAAATCTACCAAACTGAGTTTTGATATCTGCTTTCGTTTAGGTTAAAAGTAACTAACAATGGAAATAGCGTAGTGTGGCTTAAAGTGAAGTGTTAAACCATTTTCTTGTATTTTCAGTTTTAGAGCCATAACATTTATTAATATTGTAGTGTTAAAATTATTTCCCAGATATAGCATAGGACATATTCTTAGTAAATTGCTTGACATAAATAATAATTGAATCTCTCATTAATTTGTCATGTAGAATCATTGAAAGAGAATTCTTGCAAGTTAACCTATAATTCTCTTGCAGTGATTCTGCAAGACGAATTAATGAAATATTCCTTATAATTTATGTCAAGCAGTTTCTAAATAACATATCCTACGCTTTGTAGAAGAGAATATTTAGATATTACGATTTGAATACATGTTATGGTTCAAAAACTGAAAATACAATAAAGCTGCCTAACTCTGCACCTTAAAGTGCACAGGGCAGGTGACGCAGTGCTGGCAGAACTAGTGTAACATCTGGACTTTAGAAGAGATGGCGAGTGGGGCCAAGAAGGGTAGTGGAAGTGGGTTGAGAAGGCCAGGAATTACGTACGGCCTTCCTCCCCGACACCCCTTTGCATCACCAACTCCTGGCCAGAGTGAATTATCCCTTCCCAGTGCTGCTACCCGGTCACGTTTAGTTTAACCCCCTGCCGCCAGGGCGATAATTGTTTTCTGGCGGGAGTAGACCACGCGACACGTCTAGCACTAAGCCCGGACATCAGACAAGCTGTGGCCTCGCCCCAGCTGAGGCAGTGAACCCCGTCGACCAAGAGACATCCAGTCGAGATTATGGCAAAATAGTACAGGGAACGTGCACTCGACAGCACACTACAACAGCCCTTTCAAGTAGTTTTGCAAAAAGAAAATCCATCAATATAAATTTGTACCGTAAATAGTTCATTTAATGCATTTCCAGCAGCGCCTTTTATTATTTTTTTTTTCGTCTAATCAAGACATAATGTTTAAAAATTAATTTTTCAACATCTGGAAACTTGCCCATTGTAATATCTAACGAATAATGAGTCGCCAGTACAAATGTTATGAATTGACGTACTTAATGACATAACCTGTATTATTTGTCATGATTTAGAACTAATAAAATATGAGAAAAATTTTCCATTCCAACTAACCATTTTAAATTTAAAAAAATATATGTTATGCAAACGATGTTTTTAAATAGACCATGTCATTGTTTTTCTCTGTTAACAATCGCAATAATGCCAGTGTGCTATTATAAGGTTATGTCATATAATGCTAAAACTATGCACAGGATATATTATTTATGGAACGAAAACATCTCGAGGATAATATCCACAGGTTACACTCTAAATAATAATCCGTCATAGACAATAGGTAAATAATATTACCTTAAGTTAAAAAGATGACTGTCAATGGTAATTGTCCAATGAAATACGCTATAGTAAATACAGGAAAACTGTGGAGCTGAATTTTTATCAGTAAAAATTTAACAAGTCAGCGAAATTAATATTAAAAAAAAATATTTCGTAGTAGTAAGATTTTCGGCGAACCATTAGAAATGAAAATCAAATCAGCATGACTGTATCATAGTGATTATCACTAAGCCATTCAACATATTCTCAGTCACAATCCGCTATTTTAGGCTATTGACATTTATGTAAACACATTTAAACCCTTGATTCTTTTATTTTAAGTTGTTTGTATCTTTCCGAAACTTGTTGGTTAAATGTAGCACTGTACGTAATAAAGTAGCTTATAAACTTCACTACACACAAAAGTTAACGTTTTAGGTAAATAGGAAATAAATTTTTTTTTATTCGTAATTGTTGGCAAGATGGTCTTCAAACTACCTGTATGGAAGAATTTTTCTATTAATTTGCGCTGTTCAATAACATTAACAAATACAATTATAGAATATGTATTATAGGAAATGCTTAAGTTTTATAACAATATAATTTTTTATCAAATGGATGTGTTACGTTATGACTGTGAACGGCAGTGCCGATAGCAAAAAGATACTTTTGTTCGTTTGTTAGCAAATATTTGGCATAAAATGCGTTTTCTTTAGTTTCAAACTGGTAAAGAGGTAGTTCAGTGTTGCGTTTTAGTAATAGAATTTTCATGACATTTTAGGGCTGTATAATATATCATTGGACATCCTAAAGAGGGCGATTCAAGGACATTTTTTAGTGTTTTAGTAATTTGCCTCTTAGTGAGAAGTGTATATTGTTTCGTACACATAAGCTGTGCTTTTATTTATCTACTGTAATGAAAATATTTAAGCTTTTATAATTTTCGTATAACAGCATTAAAATGCTAAATTTACATAAAACGGATTTTGCTGAAAAAAAACTCTGACTTAGCGAAGCAATTCGCACTGACGAACGGAGATAAGGGCTACACCGAGTCATGTATAAAATCAATCCATAATGCATTTTTGTGGTTTTAAATAAATCAGAAAATTTGCCAATTTTCTTATTTTAAACTTAGGATTAAAAAAAATCTATGCTGTTTTTATACATGTCTTTGTGTAGCCTGCGACACTGTTTTAAGAGCGAAGTGTTTCATTCAGGTAGGACAGCTGGTTTTCCTTTCTATCATGAATGTTTTTATTCAAATTTGGACTTTGGTTTACAATACTATTATACAAAAGCTACGAAAGCTAAGAAAATGTGTGTTACTGTAAAAATAGTCACTACGTATGTCTACTAATCAAACCACATATTGTACGAATGTAAAAATTACTCAAACTATCAAAGTTTTTGGTGAAACACCATTTTGCCACTGTAGCAATTGGGTAGGGGATATAAGCCCTATTGCTATCATTTTGTTCGGAGGCTACGGGCATTCGTTACGTTTATGAATTTTGGAGCAAATAAATATGTTTCTTAATTTATTGTAATGTATCAGTGTAAGTTATGAACCAGTAGTATTAATCCGATGGGAAGACAGCGTCAATGCCAACCAACAAACTTCAAACTTATTTACTAACAGAAGATACTTATGTCATTGATGACACGTAGGAGGATATTGCACTTTCCTCGAAGTTGTCAAGTGTCCTTAGGTCATATGATGTCTTACTGTCCTGTAAGCCAGTTGCTAATCAATTTACTGACACACACACATATATATATATCCTTTCATAAAATTTAAGATATTTTCCACAGTCGTTCTACTACAACGTTCCATATATAAGCTTGATTCATTGTGCTGGTTGGTACATCCACGATAACTTCTTAAGAGGGCGTGGTACATAATTCAACGCTAAAAGCGTTAATATATAGCTGTAGGTTTCTTGAAGCCAATTTGCGAAAATTAAGCAATAGCAACCCTAGACAATAGTTTTAGGCAACGTTTTAAACAAAATTGTTTCCAGTGTTACAAACTTCTGAGGCACAATTTCTGACGCCGGAACCTCGTGCATTTAACTGCTGCGCAAGTGATCACGCGTTACGAATTAGTACTTCTTTATAAATATTTACTCATAAAGTTGGCAAATACCATTATCTAGGATTGTCATAGGGTATTTTATCCGTATTGGTTTCGAAAAAAGTGTAGAAACCAATTTATGTTTTCAGCGTGTATTTATCTACCACGCACTCTTAAACACAGATGTGACTGAGAACGTCCCACGTAAGAATTGCAATATTTAGTCTGACCCGAGTTAATCTCAAATTTGACAAAACCTTCCGACGTTCTAGTTGCCCCAGTGAAGATTATCAAGTAGTCCACGTACAGATAAATTTGAACTATATTGCGAAAAGATTGATCAATTCTTATAGTTTCCTCATGCTTGACTATCATTTCCATTACATTGTCTAAGTCACCTAAAATTGGTGAACATTATATAGTGATGTCATAATATAATCTCTATAGTCTTATTTGTATACTATTGCTTCCAAAATTTCAAGAAAATGTTATTTAACGATTCAATATCATAATAAAAATCTGTTACATGTATAAATTTAATTTTACTGGCTCGGTTTTTTCTTTTCTTTTATGAAATATCATGTTGTGTGTTACGTGTTTTGCAGAATAGTGAATACATTTTACGATGCTATTTTAAATATTTTCTTTGCTGTTAAGTGGAAGGACGGCGCAATGCAATTAATTCTCTTGAACATTGGTTTAGATTATTTGCTAAATCCTCTTAACGTGGCAGAGAGTTTGGACTTATATTCGCTCTTTTCCAAACAACTGGAAATCAACGCATTTTCGGGTGATAAACTAAACAGTTTTTTAAAGAAAATTAGCGATACCAGATTCCAATAAATGCAATTGTAAGTCGTTTACTATACTCATTAGTACCCGGGGTGTTATGAACTACCTTACAGGAATAAATCGACAAATAATGACGCCCATAGTATTAAAGTACTTCGTGAACTGTCATAGGTGTTTGTATATTAAAACTGGGGAATACTGACGTAACTGATATAATACATGCGTCTTCCTAAATTTTCAACTAAAAATTTTCTGTACAGTTATAAATTCAACAAATTAGAACGTTTTTAATGAAATTAAACAGTTACATATAATGAATTATTATAATACCACAGTTAATGTAGGTAGTTTGAAATATTTTGTTTTAAAAATTTGTCTTTGTCGTTGTGTTGTCTAGTCTGTTATCTGGGACTCGTCGTTGTTATTCTGTTTTACGTCCAACGTTGTCTTCGTCCCATTATTGTCTGTGCTGTCTTAATTGTGGTGTCCTGAGTTTAACAGATTATGTTGTTCTGTACTTAGACATTTATTTTCAGATGTTTATTTTATTGTCCTTTAAAAGTTGTTGACGAATTTCTTATGGGATCTTTCATGTTCTGTTATTTTGGTCTTTTGGATATGTTGACTACAGCCAAACTACAATTGTTTCCTCATTTTTCGTTTGTTTTTAGTCTCTTTCTAAGATTTCTGAGAAGATATATTATTACAATGGCGTATGTCCTCAATAGTACAGTGCGTTATTAAAACTGATTAATTTATTACATATAATTATATAAATCGAACCTAGAGAGGTAAAATTTCTTCAAAGACGTTTAACTTGAACAATACAAAAATAAGTACTAAATTACCAATTAGAACTAATGCTGGAGTCAGCCTGTAAGATTTCACAAGCCACTTCTCGACTTTAAAAAGTATCGAAATAATTTCATGTACAGCCATAAATAAAAAAAAAAATTGGTACATTCAACAGCAAATAAATAATTAATTAAATGTAAAGGGGAAGGGGGTAGCAAATGGATCCCTAGAAAATAAGCTCGCTATTATGGGAGGCGAACGCACTATCCTCTACATAACCGCGGCTGCTGTGAACATGAAGCAGCAACTACGTATGGGTGTCTGGTGATGTAATTCGTTTATCTTAACTTTTAACTTTGAAAATATCAATTTTGTATGGTGAAATAACTGACTATTACCACTTTTATTAACAACATTTCATTTTATTCCTTACAAATTAAACACATTACATTTAAAATACATTTTTATAATTTAAACATTGTGTAATATTTTTATTTCCATAAAGTTACGTTCGATTATTTACGCACATACTAATGTCAACATTACAGCTAATTTTCCATTTAGTGAATCTTCTGCATTACGTTATGTATTCACATTTACTGCATCGACGTTTGTTAATTTGAAATACTTGGTTTTCACTAATTAATTGGCTATACCATGCGGCAGTTTTTCCAATGGCGGATGATCGTTTATGTGACTTATTGGTATTTTTTTTACCTCGAGAAAACTAGAGGCATCTTTCAAAACCAAACACAACTTCTGTGAAAGTGATATTTTTACCCCACGAAGCTGTAGCCTACTCTCAGTGACGTGAATTGTGTTTCTAAATGTGACGACGCTAATTACGTTCGGTGTGTACAGATTTCGTTCCACATGGACCCTTACTTCTTCCCCCATCAGTAAATGCTTATCTCAGTGTAGAGTACAACCAAATTTTTTTAAAAATGCATTAACTTTTATACGGTTGCTAATCGGATCATACCTACAAGTTTGGTTCATTTGGTAGGCCTTGGGCTCCTCTATCACCCACCTCTTTATTGATATCTACTTCCGGAACATCCTGTGTGTATTTGTACAGGATGTAACAAAAATGTACGGCCAAGCATTCAGGAAACATTCCATACACACAAAGAAACAAAATATGTGATATTGACATATGTCCAGAAACGCGTAGTGTCCATGGTACAGCCCCTTACATTATCTCTCGTTACATGTCATAGTAAAAAACATTTCGTTCAGACACTGTTCCAATAACCCAATGGAATGTTTCGTTAGAATGTACGTTACTTCCTAGGATCACCGCCAGGTGGGCGACGTGAGGAAGGTAATCGTGACTGTATTGCGTCTCTTCAACTCACATGATATGATGGACTGGGATCACACAGTGGCCCACCTGGCGGTGAACCTAGGAAGTAAGGTACTTGGTAAAGAACCAATACATTGGGTATTTGGGACATTTTCTGAACGAAGTGTTATTTACGATGACATTTACCGAGATGTTGGAATTGAGCTCTACCATGGCAACTAAGCATTTCCGGACATGTCCATATAACATATTTTCTTTCTTTGTATGTGTGTGTGTGGAATGTTTCCTGCTGAAAGTTAGGCCGTGCCTTTTTGTAACATCCTGTATACATACAGGATGTTACATATATATATATTTTTTTTTGTAACATCCTGTATACATACAGGATGTTACATATATATATATATATATATATATATATATATATATATATATATATATATATATACACGTAATTATAAATATATTCGGTATTGTGTGATTGTCCTTAAAATTAAGTTGAACACATATTCGGTTTCAATTTTTCTTCAATTTATCCCTACTCTTTATACAATCCATAACGAAATCATTTGAAAAGAGCAAGTCTCAAGAAATGTGTGTGTGTCTATTGCTCTCCTTACACACTTCTTTGCGAGAAAATTGGCCACAAAACTATCGTCATAAACTGCTGATACTGCAACTTCCAAACTGATACTAAATCTAAAAGAACCAATGTGGAACATGCAAGTGTCGGGTATTTAACTAAAAACATTACCAGCACTTAATAGTTATTGCTAAATAACACGTGTACTTAATGCCGAGACTTAAAACAATGTATGTATAACATGTTAAAAAAAAACGTCGCCGTAAATGTAAGAAATTCAGAAATTTGCAAACGGGATGAGAACGCTCTGTGATTGGCTCGACGTCACTTGGCGAAAATCGCTTGGCGGAAAGTCACGTTTTCCTAGTCGAGGCATGGCCAGTTACGTTGTTTACTGTTTCGGTATTTAAATTTAGGAATTTCAAAACGACTTACAGCCACAACACGTTCGTGTTGAAGACTTTATGCGTGTAGTACGGTGGATATTTATCGTGGCGGTGAATTGTGCTACAGAATATGCGTTTAGTACAAATCTACTAGACTTACGTGTAGCTAATGCTTTGCGCCATTTCACGGCCGTATTTATAGCCTACTTGTTTCTCAGAACTCAACTGAGAGAATATCAAGTGAATAGTGATTGTGGCGTGAGATCTACACTAAAATATTTGTCATCCTTCGGTACCGTACTTAACATGTTAATAATATTCACGCAAAATTTTTCTCTGAAAGCCATTTTCGTGTAGCCTCTTACAAGACGCTACCAAATCTGGACAGCTTCTTTTTTCCGACGATTCTACTCGATTGTTTGGCTCTCGCTTAGTAAATAATTCTTATTTTACAAAATTTTATGACTTATTCTTTCGTTCCTTACCTGAAAATAGGATACTTAAACGAATAAACGTAAAATTTGTCTGGATAGGAGTTCAATGGTTTGTTGCTATGTGATTTATTGTAACACCATACGTTTACTTTTTTTTACTGACTACGAACGTTAACTCAAACTCGGAATATCTTCTAACTGTACGCATTTGTAATATATGTTGATGGGAACTTGCAAACAATATCTGCTAGGCTTTCCAATATTTAGATACAAAATTGATACATTTTATTGTGTATTGTTGTATGCTGCTCCTATCTATCGGTGGACCTCAAACTATGCAAGGCTTCGCGTAATGCATGAAATGCAAGGATTTTTCGTATTTTCTAAAATGCTGTGTGCAAGTTATTTACTCTGACTGTAATATTTCAATGATTGCCTTTAACTAAACATTTTTGTATTAGATATTGATCTTACTTCTGAGCTACTAAAGGCATTTATAAAACTAACCTTCTTGAGTTTAGGTAATCTAGATGACATGTATAGAATGCTCGGTCACCAGAGGTTAGTCAGATTGCAATCAATCTCGGGCTTGCTATTAGTTCGGTTTCCTTTCTGGACACACGCAAAATTCACACAAGATATTTTCTTACAGAATTTGAAGTTTTTCTACTTGGTTTAACTTGTATCTCGTAAATGCCTTAGAGTTTAAATATTGCTTATTGTGTGTTTAGGTCATTAGGATTACAGTTAACTGACAATAATAATTACAATATGTGTAAATATCATGTATAGAGCCTACCGCCAAAATATTATGTACCAGTATTGAAGACAAAAACATAAATGATTGTAGAGATGATTCGCCGTTTCGCCGAATAATTTATAGCCACTGCTTTCCGAAATTTTTCACTTTTTCGTTCAGGAACATGTAACTCCCCCAGTGCTTTTAAGGGCGTATTAGAACGCTTATGTACTAAATGTGACGTGAATAGCTTTCGTTTTGCGCCAAGCCGAGATTACTTAAACTTTCTGTCATACTTCTCGCGATGTGCGCACGACTTCTATGGGCGGTGGCAGCAAGCGGGCTGCATTTTCGCCGGATGACGTCACAGCGAGCGCCATGCTGAAGTCAAGCGTTTCGGCGGGCTTTTTAAATTACGTTAGGTTTTTCGCCGACTACACTTGAATCATCACATAGAAATTAAAAGGAAAATGTGATTATTGCTTAAAAATGCCTGCGGAATTGAATTAAAACATAAAATAAAATTGCGCATGTTCCCCATTGCTCGGAGCATTGTTCACTTGGAAACAAAGCTTTGATAGATTTTTGCTAGCCATAGTTAATTTTAGAACTAATTTTCAGAGGATGTTATCCAAAGTTACTACTATTATCTCTTTAGTAGTGGCATTATATGTTACGAGATAAAAAAAATTAAAGCATACATTTTATTTGATCGAAAAACATAATAGGATAACTAAAAACATTACTGTACTTACGAAATAGTTTCAAGTTTCACAAACATTGAAATTACTTTTTTGTTTCTTATTTTATTTTGAACAAAAAAGGGCCAGAGCAATATTTGCCTAAAACCAACCAACAACGAATTACAGAGAAAAAAAAACAATGTTAAGTGTCACGTTCAGTGCCCAGCTCAAAATGTGCCATCATCTGGACCTTCTTCAATTGAATCAGGCAAAACACCAGGAAATACGCTATTGTTTGGTTCATGAGTCATTCATCTCATACACTCATACAATTTCTTCATTAAAAATCCCTCGAAATAACAGAAGCCACTGCACAATACTCAACGATGCTGACTTTTGTTCAGTAAGAACCTGATTCGAAGGGAAGCTTACTCGCTTACCAGGAGATTGGTTTACATTGACTATAAAATAAAAAAATACTAAACTCTCACACTTCACACAAACGGGTAGATTATGTTTTAAGTGTGCGGACATCCTCGAACACGCCAGTACAAAGAGAAAAAAGATAATTATTACGGCAGCGTATCATAGTTAAGAATCCAGTGGATTTGTTTCCAGAATGATGAACCTTTTACTTAGTTATGCGAGAATTTATCAGCATAACTGATAAGCCTACTTTCTTCAAGGTAGGAGCAAATTAATCTTGAAGGTTAAAATCGTTTACGTACATCTAGGAATATTGAATGATACAATTAATTAAGACATACGATTAACGGAAAATACAAAATATAAGCCAATTTGCTAAGTAACATAACCGCACCCAGTTTAGATAAAGTTAAGAAATAATTTATGAGATGTATTTATATCGTAAAGATAAAATATGGTCGCAGATTTCAAAATATTACCAAATTATGAACGAACTATTCAAAAGCCCAGTCAACTTACTAGAATATGTGTGCCAAAATTAATAAACGTTCAGAAAAATATTTTCTCAAATATGTCATACTATACAATTTTTTTTCAATATTATGAAAAATATGAACACGTGATAAACAAAATACAGAAAAGTCAAGCACGTTTTGCAGGCTATGTGAGTACAAAATTTTATGCAAAACATTAAATAATTTCAACATATCGATAGCCCAGTTCTGAAGGGAAACAACACAAAAAAATTGCTTTTCTGTGTTTGGGTCACCAACAAATCGGCAGAAGATCACTCTACCCAGTTGAAAAGAAAACCAACACGTAAATCTACATGTTTTAATAACACGGCACTTTATCTGATTCCCAGTGAAGAGCTAGAACTTGTGTTTCTATTTTAAATTAAAAGTGTGATATTTTCAGCAAAGACTGGCTATAAATATATTAAACGCCTTAAACAGTTACCTCTATACTTTTACTTAAAATTAACACCAACCAAATATGTTTAGTAACAGTATTTTCGGCGAAACGGAAATATTTCTGTATGCATTTTATTCAAAACTGGGAATTTTTAGTTGTTTCCCTTTACAACTGGGCCATCGATATGTGACATATTACAGGCTAAAAATATAAAAATGGCTACCATTATGTAACTATGAACACAAAATGAACGTAAACACGGACACAGTTTCAAATGGTTTTACGTCTACTCGTCGTAGAAAACACATAAAATAATACCAGTGCGTGGAGCGCAAGATGATACTAAATACGTGCTGTGTTATCACATCGTGAGCGAAAATGTCTGCCGTACAACAATTTGCCACTAAACTTTTCGTCTATAAATTATCTCAATATTCGCATGGTTAGCTTATTTTATTACCATTTCTTTCTGTGTACATATGAGTCGTAGAAACGCTATTGTCTGCAGCGTAAAAAAAATTACTTTAAGGGCATGGACCCGAGTTTCTTCGCATTTAACGACAATTATTTTTTAAAACATAAATGGGAGCCGATATTGTAAAATCGCTTCGTAACTTTGTTATGACTGATTTCAACTGCATACTCTAATTTTGTCGAGTCAGAACTGTGCAAAATAGTTGCTAAATAGTTGCTAAATAGTTAATTAACGAAATTTCACTTTAATTGATAAATTAGCTATACTCGGTATACAATTTGTCTCGAAAAATTACGTTGCATAGTAAAACCAATTTGTAAAAAAGTTACGAAGCAATTTTACGATATTGACTCTCGTATGGGTTTTAAAAAATAATTTTCTCGTAAGCCGAAAAACTCGCGTCCAAGCCCTTAAGGGCTTAAGGCCACAAACAACCTCGTAGTTAGCACACTGCGCGAATCTTGGGCTAAATTGAAGAAGAAAATGTGAGTGGCAAAATACTGTACATTTAACAAGTACATTCTGGTAATGCTGCACGGAGATGTTTGCTATTGTGCTGCACATCTAGGTATTATTATATACATGTAACGTCAAATAAATGTACATTCATGTTTTGCTTGCTCGGGATTTTAACCTGCACCTATAATATGGAGGTCGGAACAGTGGTAGTAAGATAAGTAAGATATATGTGGTGCGCAAGAGGGACTAACTACAGTGCTATCGATACGGTGTCGCTAAACTTTGTAACGCTATGTTGCCAAATGTGGCATGTAAATTGTCATCGCACAACATTTTCGTCTTCATGATTCGCACGGTGCGCTTATCACGCCACACGGTTGTTTCTGGATATTCTATATAGTGAAATGATAATAACGATTTGAGAGATTAGTTTTGTTTGCTGAAGGATAGCGGTGCAATGATATTGGGAGGTTATGAGACGAGGGCAAGAAAACGAGCTGGGGTACGCCTCCCCACCCCTTGTACCAATTCTCTTGGCTGGAACGCCTCGGCGAGCCCAACGCGAAGGGGAATGTTTAATGTCGGTGCTGATACCCGAGCTGCAGCCCTTCCCCCGTGCCGCAACCCCCATCCCCCGGAGACAGTTATTTTCCCCGGCGCCCTCGTCTTCACACGTTCGCCGGTAATTGTGTCACGTAGCCCGGCTCGACACCGGCGCCACGCCGAATATTAATTACCCAAGTGTCGGCCAGGGACGTCCACAGTCGTTTGTTGCGAGCCTGCCACGAGGGACCTTGACGAGTTTACAGCGTCGTGGGGCCAACGACAACCTCCTACCTGGGCCAACTACGACCCCCTCCCACCCTATCTGTTACTGACCACGTGGTCAGCACTCACGATAGGATGCATAGCTCAGTGTAAAGGAGATTACACAATTACAAATTTAAGCATTAATACGTAAGGGCACCACCGAAGCGCGTCAATTGGCCTATAACCCACTTGGCCTAAAACTAGAAAGTGGCAAACAGTCACTTAGCCTAAACATCTATCGACCTTAAAGTTATTTGGACTAAATGTCACTTGTCCTAAACTTCACTTGGCCTAAAAATCAGTTGGCCTGAACGTCACTTGATCTAAACGTTACTAGACCTAAACGTCATTTGGCCTAAAAGTCACTTGGCCTTAAAAGTAATTACTGTTAAGTAATTTGGCCTAAAAGGATTTTAGGCCATATGAAATGTACCCGGCGCCGCCTAACACGCTCTTAAAATGCCATTTATTGTGTTCGTAAACCGTTTTTTTTTTCGAAACTATTCCACATGTGCACATGTACGAAAAAATTAATAAAATTCAACCTATTACATCTGATTAACTAACTTACGGGAATTGTGCGAAACTACTCTAGAAATATGAAATAGACTTTGCTAAAACCACACAATATGGGGTATTTTTAAGGTAAAGAATTATGATTTTTCATGTTCTTCAAGTTTGTATTTGTAAATACTAGAGTAGCATCGTTCACATGTTTCGCAATGATTATTTCTCCATTATTTTACTTTGGTGTATCTAATACAGTAAAAAATGCAGGTTTGTTTCTATAAGCTAAACTAAAACAGCAACTCCGCTATTGTGTACGCTCAATTTCTTGCGACTCTTTTACTAACTTCACAAATATACTTCTTACTGTTTAGTTTTTGAATAGTTGAAACTCTTTATGGCCTTTATCCCTAAATTCAACAGTTTTTGTTGGCTTTAAAGAGAGCACATATCTGTAAAGTACAACACATATTTAAAAAAAAAAAAAAAAAAAAATTTGTATTTTAACAACTTTTCATGACAAATTACGACATGAGTTGGATTAATTATTTTAATAACGAATCTTTTGTTATCAACTGTAAATTTTCGAAATCAAATAATGTACTTCGCCAATGAAAAACTAAGATACCTATTAAAAACTATTTTCAAGAAAACTGGGAGACAGATTTACTATGTAGGCTATGGTATCTTTCTGGACAGTAAAAAAACTTAAGCAAGAATATAAATGATATATTTTTGCCAATCAAGCCGTACGAAAAATATTGAATGCTCATCCCGAGTTTTCTGTAATTGAGAAACTACTAAGCAGTCAACTTTTCCTACCAAAAAAATTGCTCTTTTTAAACCATCAAAGTAAATGCCCTCTGCAAGCGGTTTACGATACAGGGAGTAGTTTTACGACAGTCTTGTCCAGAACCTTAAAAATAAATAATGAATTTTATTGTTGCTCCTGACATTATCATTGGAGTACCTCCTACGGTCCTGCATATGTATGTGTATATGTATATACACACATATATGTATATGCAAATTGCCGACGTACATGCATACGAACATATGTCATATATGTCAATGTATGTATGTATATATATATATATATATATATATATATATATATATATATATATATATATATATATATATATATATATATATATATATATATATATATATATATATATATATATATATATATATATATATATATATATATATATATATATATATATATATATATATATATATATATATAATCCTCTTAAGAGGTTTCCAGATTGATAAGTTTCCTTCTTAACTAGTTAAAAAGCTAAATTATTTTATACTTTGCCTATAAGAACATGTATAATATAACCACATTTAAGTAGTTTTACTGTTTATTAAGCATTATTTTCTACCCCATCACAAAAATTATAGCAGGGTTTTACTATACGTACCTACCTACCTACCTACCTACATACATACATACATACATACATACATACATACATAGCCTACATGAATACATCCATACCTGCGTACATCCATACATGCATACATACATACTGCCTTTATTACTAATACCATCATGTTTGTAATAAGTTGCGGAATGATACCAATTCGATTACATCCACAACAATAAGGTAACTTGTTTCAAAATTGCTCACTTTGCCGTTAGTAGCTTGTACAAGAATGCATGCAATACCACAATAGTCTTAAAACGATAGTTATGGCGGTATAGTTTGTATAGTGAAGTTATATGTCATTATCATCTCTACTTCTGTTATAAATAACAAGAGAAAACAAATGTTCAACAAAGTATGCTAATACGTAGTCGTTTAATGGCGAGGTTTCCGTTAGGTGTTCAGAAACTCACTAGAAGTCACTATTCAGAGAAAACAAGTTGAGTGCAGTTCGAAAGCGTCCTTCTCTTTGTGTCGTCACTGTACACCTCTCTGTGTTTAATATCAACATATGAAGGAATTAAGGAACTGATTAAATAAAGAAAGTCGTAAATTTCTGACGTAAATTTAAACTGATATAAAAGTTCACATTAGTGGAAAACATTCTAAATATTTTCAACGTAATGCTTTAAAACAATTCTAGACTAGGAGTAGTCAAACCATGCCCAACAAAATGTAAGCAGTTTGAAAAATAATTGAGCGTTCGTTCGCAGGAAAAAAAATATTATTTTGCTTGATGTTGGCTATTTTCATAAGAAAATTGATTATTTTGGGTGGAACAATCTGAAAAACTAAGATGTTTACTGCTACTAAAAAATAGGTGAAAATGATGATACATTATTTACCAACAATGTAGGGTTCTTCGATTTGAAAACTATTTTGCTTTAAAAATTATATATTTTTCTAAAATCACTGTAAATCTACCAGCCGTGTCCTTAAAAGTTCTCATCTTTCGTACACAAGTAATATTTTCTTAGTTAACTACCAAACGGCAAAGTAACAAACATTTTGTCAAATAAAAGCTTTAAATAACCTCGGTTAACGGAACTTCATAGTAGTTATTAAAATAAATGATTAAAATATTAATATTTCCCATATAAAACTTACATTTAATCGGCGTCAAATATGTATACAAAATATTATAAAATAGAAAACACTAATTTTTTTCTCGAGGATATTGTTAAAGAATCTATTCTGCAGAGGTCGTACGCCATGTAACCAATTGACTATACAAATGTTTAACAAAATTAACATGTAATACATCCCGTTAAAAACAAGAAGGTGCAATCGTATGTTACATAATTTACGAACTTCGTAAGCAAACAACTTTACTTTCAGGTTGACGTTTTACATTAGAATAATTTCGTGCACTGGAATGAATGACACAAAACTTCGGCGTTCCAAATGTTTTTTTTTATGTAACTTATAATTTAGGCGAGATGTGTGTTTACACACGACGTTTTCAAATAGTATTATTATTTTTTATATTTTATTTACTTTGGCTCCCAAAAAAACATTTCGTCTAAAATGTAAACTTTATGTTAAAATTCGTCCCTCTTCATCTTCAACGACAAACTCGTGCCGTAAAATGGGGTGGCTAAGATCAAAAAATATAGAACAAAATTATTAGTGCAAAAGCTGCATTAGAAACATTCTGTTTTCTTTATAGGCGAATTAATATTGTTTACAATTAGTTTTGAATCTTAACTTTTAGAAAGAAAATTTGTAAACGAGAAATGTGTTTCAAATGTTAATCCTATTGACCCCCGTTTTACGGTATGTTTATATGATTGGTTACGAAGTGGGTCTTACATTAGAGAACAAAGCCAGTATATGCCTGTTTAGGGTATGAAACTATTTCACATCTAACAACTCCGACTTTATATAAACCGAAACTGAAGCATCCATGTTAAATTTTTTATACATTGAAATGCTTTGTTAGATTATCTTGCTGTCTATTTTGCATGTTTCTTTTTAAGATACGCTTTGGTTTTAGCGAGTATTTTTTCAGGTGTTAATAGTTTGTTACATTTTAAGACAAATGAAGAATAAAAGTTTTATCTCAATACCAACAGCATGTTGTAACTGAAACACACATTTTCTCTGCAAAAAGAAACTAGTGTTTTAGCAAATGACACGTTACATAGAGTTGCTAAAGTAAAAATAGCAATGAGCTCCGGTTACATAACTGAAGCTCAGAAGAAAGGTGCCTTTAGTAACTGGTTCAACCACCTTGTAAATAAGTACACCAGTCGGAATAACTGTGCGTGTAATCAAACGAATACCTGTGTGAACCTGGTAGACTACAGATTCAAAAATTGTGGTTCCAATATCTTGAATCACTGTCTATTTTACGTGGAAACAGAGCGAGGTGGTGCAACGGTAACACATTGGACTCGCATCCGGAAGGACGCATATTCGATCTCCGGCTCCAGCAATCTTGATTTCCGTTTAATGGTTTCTCGAAATCGTTCCAGGCGAAAGCTGGGATGGTTCCTTAAGAGAAGTCCTCGACTGGCGCATGGACGGCGTTGCAGCGTGTCATGCGCATACATTTTTACGCGAAACCGCTAAAGTTATTCATATTATGTTTACCTACGAAAGAACACACAGTTGAAACAATGGTTCTATTTTTTCAAAAATGCAGCACGCTTGTTGGAAACATGATTTTCGGGCCTCTCAAAATGACTAAAATCGTTTTTTTTTAGACTGTTGTAACTCCGAAAAAGTTACCTGAATTCGTAAAGTGCAAAACGAGATGCATGCGTTGGTCTTTGCTTCATACTGTGCCAAAATAAAATATTGGGGCAATCGCTTAAAGTCCCATAGTAAAAAGACTACAACGGAAACCTTGCACGCCAGTTTGGCGCGCTGCGAATAGAGGTGATATGCTTCTCGTCAAGCGTGGGACACTGGCTCTTATCGCTACGCTGTTCCCGCGCGTCAAAGGTGGAAATTTGACACCGCGAAGGACTCCTCTTAAAGGTTAGGGCCTATAACCGACTATTCTCCCAGCTCCTGTCACTGTAACAAGCTGTGTGTCACCGTCACTAAATAACTCGTTGTCGACGAGACGTACAGCATGGATGCTATTCTGTACCCAATTACATTTTAAATAGAACCGCAAATGTGACTACAGATACATCAGTGGACATGAATCGCTTTTCAACACAGTTATCTCAATAACTTAGAAATAAATAAATATTCAATTTCATTTAAAATAAGAAATAATTAGAAACATGAAAAATTCGTGTTAATTTCTGACAGCTGACTAGACCCCAAATGACTATAGGCTCGTTCGAGGTATCCCACTGGCTGATACTGTTGTGACTTGCCGCGGAGAATGCTAACATGGTAGAGAGGCCAATCTATGTAAGGATGTAACACACGTAAATGACAATACATAGAAGTTTCTAGCCAATTGAATCCCAGATTATGCTCTGTTATGTATAGGAAAGTGAAGTTTAGTCTGCCACTAAATGATAACGTGAATTTTGCATGTCTCTAACTACTATGCCTCCGTCTCTATTATTTTAAATACGACAACTTCTATGTAACTAAAAAATTATGTAAATATTTCACAACTCTAAAAATTTACTTCCATGGTCTCAATAAATTCATTATTTTGGTTATTATAAATGTTGTTAATGACTCAATTTAAAGTCAGCCACATATATCAGCATGTATAACGAAATTTAAGTAAAAATATTTTTATTCAAAGAAGAAGCAATTCAGTTTTCGGGTATAGTTATTCGTTTTGCAAGTTACACGAGTATTTCCATATGTCTTGAGTGTGGTTACGCAAATAATTCTCCTAGTCTATGAAAAATGTATGTTGTTGTTTGCGGTTATTGCTGAAAAATTGAAGTGATAGAAAGTTGTCAAGAAGTATATGTTTCAATGAGTGATAAACAGCGTCTCTACTGAGGGAACAAGTTGTGTATTGGAGTATAAAGGAAGGAAACAAACTCAAGATAGGCTACGTGTATCCTAACGCCACTGACGTAAATCAGGCATTTTCTGCACATAATGAACTCTGTTGATTGTTAAAACCACGTGTTGCAGCATGAGAAAATATTAATAATATCCGCAATCACGGCAGAGATTCCTCAAATCTTTCTGATATTATTCAGTTTAGGGCAGTTTTTCAGCTTCAACATCCCAAATAGTACAAAGACCTTTGGCCTTAGGATCACCCTAGTTCCAGTTACATTCTCAACACTTATGCTTGTAACCTTTTGCAATGTACAGAGTCTAAAAAATACAAATCGATAGGACCGTAAAATACCGTCATAGATATGACGGTATTCAGAGATTTTTTTTTCACATGCATCATTGATTTGCAACCTGGTTTGGAGTAGTTGACTTAGTTTTAGTCATTGTTTTATATAATGTTAATGCATTTAACGTTATGCGAGTTTTACTCACTTTAAAGACGTCAAACGGTTGCCGTGTCAAGTTACTGAAAGGTCCAAAAGCGAACATAGCAATTAGGATTTATTCTTCTTGAATTTTAGTTTTATTATCAGCTGAATAACACCGGAAGGTGTGTGAACAACCATATGAATTCAGTTTCTGTGTTGCGTGTTGAATAGTTTAGCGAAAGCATGTATCAATAACCATATTTTAAACTGTTGCGATACGACAAATTTTACCAGCAGTCATTTCTTGTGTGTTATTATCTATGTTTACATTGCGTGTCTAAAGGTATGAGAAGGGATATTGATTAATTCTTAATTTTGCCTTAGTGTCACAGTTTCTTCGGAATCTTAGCATTGACCGTACAGGTAACCAATAACTAGAACTCATAAATCCCTGTAACGTTCTACTAGGATGATCATATTTGTGTGACAGTGACATGAATCCAATAAGTAACTAACATTTATTTCTGAAGTTTCATAAAATAATTTCGGAAAATAACGAACAGACGAAGCTCTTCGTCGATACAAATCACAAATATTCTGCAGCTGGTTACTGACGTGCATTAAGCTTGAATTTTTTTTTTTAAGATGTGTTTCCTCGAATTTATTTAATGACGAAAAATTTCAAAAACAAATCAATGCAAACTAATTCTACAAGTTATGTTACGGGCATAAATGATGCACCTAAAACACCCGTAAATTTCCCCTACATATAATTTTTTGAATAGTTAAGTTACTCGTTTCTAGTAATTAAACCTCATAAATGGAATCTTAATTCCCTAACTTTGTGTGTGGAAAAAAAGCAATTAAAAATTCTTAACACTGTAAAATTTGCAATTTCCAACTATGTAAAGCGGCAGGAAGTTTCTGATTGGAAAACACCTCACGCAATTCGTCACACAGGTTACCATTTTAGTATTTTTTTTTTCTGGACTTATCGTCTATTTTTCTTTTTGGTGGTCATTTTAGAAATAATTAAACTGTACTTATGTTAACACTCACTGAAAGTTTCATAAATTACAGACACTATAAACATAAATCCTGTTAAGTCACAAATACAGTACAAAAAAACCTAAATTAATATTTTAAAGGTGACTAAAACGTAACATTTCCATATAAATGGTTCGTTTTGTATTTAAAAATATTAATTGAATCAATGGCTGAAAACATTCACATATTTACTGTATAAACGTGCTTATGTTACAAAGCATCTTCTGCTCCCTTACGTATTAAAAATACAACTTAATTTATCAATACTTGTTTATTGTTGAATTTTATTAAAGTAACATATCTAAATTGTTTCCTCTTGTATAAATTCGATACAATTTTATAAATACGTTACAGTGAAAGACAATTTATAACAATTTAGTGTAATAAGAAGTTTTTTCTAAAAACGCTATGATTATATTCCTGCTCTACCATTTACATTTTTTATGTCCTACTCAGATTTCGATACAAGCATGTATACAAAAGAATTAGTTTAAGGGGTTGATTTGATTCCACACTTTATTCATATATTGGGCGATCCAGAAAAGCATGAAAACAACACTGTTGATTGGCAAAGTTAACCATTATTTATCATAATTTGTTAGCATAATTACCTACGAGTATAATTTGAATGCATTGACTAAATTACTTTCTTTAGGACACAGAATTTGAAATACATGTAAAAAGGATTTGCATGCTGATGTAACTTAGATTACAGTTCTGAAACATTTTATTCAAGAAGTGTTATGTTCAGTTATCACTTGACTTTGTGTATTTCGTTTATTCTGTGTTTATATTTTAAAAATTGCGGACATTTTTACATTTTTAGCATAGTATTATGTATCCTTGGAAATATTTTAGAGATTTTACACAACATACAAAGCTAAATTGGCTTTTGTACTTCACGTTAATCCTGTTTTTACATTTCCAAGATTGTAGCCATTTGCATATTCTTTTTATTTTTAGCATAGTATTACATATCTTAGAAAACGATTTTAAGAATTTATTCAATCTTGGTACACAAATACTACATACAAAACTAACATGAATTTGGCGTGTTTGGTTTATCCTATGTTCATTTTCAAAATGGCGGCCATCTTAAAATTGTTAGCATAGTATCACATAGGAAGAATTTTTAAGAATTTAAACAAACTTGGTAATCATATACTTCACACAAAGCTGACCTGACTTTGGTGTATTTCGCTCAAACTGTGTTTTATTTAAAACAAAAGGACGATATTTTTATATTTTTGGATTGTATTATACATATATATATATACGTATGGGATAATTTCGTCTAACGTGTTACACACATACAACATACAAAGGTACCTTGACTTTTGTGTATCTCGTTCATTCTGTTCATATTTGTCTCCTATTTAGGCAAGTATTTGCGTGGTGTTCTTACTATACGGCCGTTTTAGGACAACCAGTTCACTTTTTGTATTAGTCATATTGCATTTATAATATCAGTGCATATTAGCACGATAGAATTTACTGACAGAAAGCATTGAATTGGTCCTTAAAATGTGATGACTTTACCGAGAACACAATGTAAGGAATTCTTAAATTCCTTCTTTTGTTTTTCATGTACGTGTTTTATGTCGCACTTTATTTAATAAATACGTTTTATTTTCTTAGTAATGAATTGCACATGCGTGAGTCAAGTGCTGATACGGAATCATAAAATTTATTGATTTGCTGTGGTGTTTGATTTGAAGCGTTATCTACAATACTGTGTTTCTTCCTCATGTTTCAGCACAGGGACGCGGTTGACTCTGTGACTACATAGTGCACTCTCATACCGCTGAGACGATCTGGGTTAGATCCACTGCGGGATCGGTACCCGATTTATCCGCATGTTGGAAACGGGGCGGATGAAGCCGTTGGCTGGCAGGATTTCTTCTGTTTCTCCTGCTGTTCGCATTTTGACACCTCTCCGTCTTAGGGCCTCAGTTAATGTCATCATTGGATCTCGGCAGAACCTAGAGTGTCCAGTCGGAAGTCAGTTCTCAGAAAGTGATTCCAAGTCGACTGATTTTTTTAAAATCACATTTCGGCACCACGCATTAAAAAAAAAAAAAAAAAAAAAAAAAAAACTGAGCCTGGCAGCTATCTTTCAGTATGCCTTCATTGATTCCAACAATTATTTCAGCCTTACACAAAAATAGATAAAACTATAACAGCTACAGTTGTCTAAAAGTCTGCAGCTCAGCAAACATCTATTTGTTTTCTTCATATATGTTAAGTGTTGGACGAAAAAACTACTTATGTAACAATATTGAACAGAATATGTAAGTATTCCAAGATCTCATACAATTTGTTAAATGTTTTTTACCTAGTTATTTCTCGGCAAAAATAAGCCGATGTTTGTACTAGTCAAAGACTTTGTTTTCAAACACAGCAGTAAACCAAATAATCATAATGTTGCTGCTTTTCAAAGCAAACAAAACCGAACGCGTTAAAATTTTGAACGAGTCATGATTTTGTGTCGACTGTTTTTAATCACAGGAAATATAACTGTAAAAGTTACTTTCCAAAAAAAAAAAAAAAAAAACTAAATTTAGGACTTGCTTTAATTTACGCAGTTTCTTTCTAAAACCTGTTTATATTAAAATGTTTTATCTTAAGTTCCAGAGACTTTTTCGGAGGTAAAACAATCCCATATATATATATATATATATATATATATATATATATATATATATATACACGTACATATAGTATATGCCCAAAACAATTTTTTTCTATTGTTTGTGTTTTTGCGTAAGAACGTAACTATTGTTCTACTTGTTATTTATCTTACAAAATGCCATTGCAAAAATATATTTTGTACACATATGTTTCTGGATGCTAAAAAACATCAATGCTCATGTTTTTCATTCTAATAACATTAGGCATAACAATTGTTCCCTGAGTCTGGTTTTGAATTTATGGATATCGGTTTTTGACAAGAAACTCAAAGCCAAATATGTATTTTCGTTTCATTCTCAAGATATGAGAGCAAACATGCACCATTAAAAAAAAGTAAGATGTGTGACATTACGTTGTTCCGTAAAAGTGGGTGTGTGAGAGAGTTAGAGAGAGAAAGAGTGAGTAAATATTCCTTTGCTCTTGCATAGTTTAATTATAAAAATACAACTAATAATTTTAGTTGTAAACTTAGTAATTGACTCAAGGTAATTAATACATCCATATATACATCTGAACATCGATGGAAAGTATCATTTTGTGTTTTACAAGTTTATTTACAACAAAAAACACACGTCCCTTACCTTTTATGTTTTGGACGTAACGTTGACTTAATTACGTTAAAAATGACAAAAGAAAATATACATATAATGAATTTTGTTTATTTTTAAAATTTTTATTACTTTCTTTTTGCTTAATTCTGACTCAAGTGTTTAAACTTCGTTTATATTCCATCATGTGGGAATTCTACAAGTTGAGAAGTTTTTGCCCCAGCGAATATAGAATAGTTAATTTTTTTGAACATTCCTCACAACATTGAACGGTAGATGCACGTCGAAACTGAGATAAAAGGGAGCGGTGGCCGCTGGGATAGGGGGAAGAAGTGGCGTGAGAGAACTCCGGAGCATGCTAACTCGAGCCTTTTTGCATAACGACGGCCCTTCGCAGTCAAAGTACACAATAGGAATGCTTCTCGCACAAAAAGCGGGCTCCCAGGAGACGTGGAACTCGCGGTCCTTGGCATACAAATCAGCGTATAGCGCCGAACCTGTGAGTTTCCCACAAACAAGGGGAGTGGTTGGTGTTGTGTCTCCCTCAGGGGCACTTCTTAAGGGCTCCGCCTACCGAGCTTCCCACTACTGAGTTTAATTAAGGAATATACTTTAATAATTATTACTTTTCCATGATTCAGGTTTAAAACAACTTCGTCATACAAAGAAAATATACTATACCATTACCATGATGTAAAAACCTAGTACTCAAAAATCAGCTATTTTATAGGAGAAGAGGAATAAAACACATTACTTTTACATCCTAACAATAAAGTTATGAGACTTCAGGTTTTTGTAGAATTTTGATTATATCTCGAGATACGTGCCTTTCATTGTTGGTAAGTTCTTTTGTAAGAATTAAAAAAATAATAATAATAAAATTACGAGGTTTTACACGCGAGGGTATCAAATGTGAAACTAGTCGTGCAACGTTGCAACTGTGAAAACTGTAGAATTGTAACGTTTGATACTTAATGTTAAAAGTTTAACGGTTTTATTTAGGCCTACACCTTAGAAAAGTTAGTGGCAAATAGTATTTATTTTCTGAATATCCGTTAGTAAATTTAAAATTGATCCATCTGTAAATAATTTTTATAATATTTTTTATCATCTAATTAATGTGGCTACAAGCTCGGCAGGACTCAAATTCTGGAGGACCTAGGTGTGATACCCGCCTCTTGTCATCTTTATTTCGGTTTTCCTTGTCTTTCCGAAATCGTTCCATGATAATGCTGGGAATATTCTCTAACAAAGGCCATAGCTGATCCTCCCTTAGTTACTGTCCTTGGGTAAAGTTATGTGTCACCATTTATAATGACTTCGCTATGGACGAGACGTAAATCCCAATAAAAATAAAACAACATAAATTCTTAAAATGCTTCCGTATGCATCTACATTCCTAAAAGTACGAAGCACATTTTATATAAAACCGAATCATAACACTATATCAAAACAAACTTCGGGATTAAATCTTGGCATCTTTGGTTTTGTGGCAGTAGTGTGCTTGACAGTGTATCTAAGGCCATGCTCTCTTGTTTCAAATTTTTTTAGCTAAATTAATTTGTTATGCCAAAACGAGAGCAAATACCACAAATATGTTTGGCAGTTTTGTTTATATTCGTCTTCTCCATGTTGTAGATTTATTCAGGGCAGTAAATACTATGCTTTTAGCTAATCATGTACTAAATTAAATTATGGTTAGTTGACATTTTTGTGGAAACTGTAACATTTTTGGTTTTGAAAATAATTGCTATCACGACATAAACCAATTTAATGAAAACAGCCAAACACATATTTTATGTCTGCTCTCGTTTAAGCTTAAAATAATTATCGCTAAAATAGGAACAAGATAGCATTGTTTCAGCTCCCATATTTAACTAAAACTTAATTACAATTCCTGTAATATGTTTCACATGATTTCTATTTAATTACATCTGCGAGTCCCTATCATTTACTAACTTAATAATTTTCATTAGCTATACATTATTTTAATGCTGCCATGAGATAAGTTGATAAATGTTTGCGATATAACTCGATCAGTGAATTTCATAAAATGTTCCTAGACGCTTACACATGAAATTAAAATATAAAATAAAATTTGGTCCCAGTAAGGTACAAATGTTTTACAAATGCAGCAATTTATTGTAACATAACTAGGAAGGACATTTGGTGCAACAACAAAATGATATATTTGTAGGGTACCACATCGCGTTTTGAATGTAGCCTACAATTAATGCGCATATTTATTTATAATTCTTAAAATAATCTAAGAAAGTTTAAGTTTTCTTACTTATATGTAACGAATAAACAAACTATAATGTTTTTTTTATTTTACTACTGTTTTAGTTCTAGTTTTGATCCAAGCAGGTTGCCTTTTTAGAATATTTTATTAAATTTGTTTTATCTGATGAATATACCTGGGTGAAGTGATGTGTTGAAATTGAATCTTAAGTGTTAAGTCAAACTTTAATAACAAATTATATAACTAACAAAACAATTTCATGTGCCATTAAATTTTTTTATCAATTTGTTTGGAACGAAAGAGAGGAGTGAAGGTGAACGATAATAAGAATCTTTTCTCGCTAACTAAGTAAAGTTGTTGAAACCACAGAATGCTTTTCCTGTCAATAAAATAAAGCTATAGTTCATTTCTAACATTTCTTCCAAGTCTTTAAATTTATATTGCGTTAACAAAACGAAAAACAATTTTTTTTCGTGTTTGCTCTACACGTTGTAACAGGTACGATATTAAAAACAAACGAGTAATATAATAACTATTGTGATATTAGAACCCAGGTTAGTTAAAAATGTAATTTTCGTAACTTGTAATAAAAATCTGCACATGATCATCAAAATAAAAAATAAATCCCTAAGTCGCAAGGTAATGTTCAAAATACAGATAACAAAATCAGCAAATATCTTAGTCGTCACTAAATGAGGTGATAATTTATATTTCCCCCCAGACGAAACAAAACCAACCAGTTTTATCGTACAACAATGACATGCCAGGATATAACAGATACAACATATTGTAAATATCGTAGCCTTTGAAAAATAATAATTTTTATAACTAAATATAATACATTAAAATTGAATCAATGAATACCTTTACCGACAGTTTATTATCCCACAATTATCTAAGTTTTTCATCAGTGAAAATCCAATCTCTATCTTAGAGTAGGCATACAACATAATGTTTGTTACGGTGTGAACCAATGGAAACAAAAAATAATAATTTTCCTTAATTGGCTGTAAATTAATTTTCCTAACTTCTAGAATGGCTGAAATGGAGTTGAATGTATGCGAAGTGAAACTTTTATGTGGTAAATGCGGTGTTAGCTTTGCGGGCTTTCAGGGCGGAAGCAGCAAAGAAGCGGGGTGTTATGGAAAATGGGAGAAACGTTGGAGGTTGATTTCCAAACGATTACCGCTCCGTTATATAGGGAATCCTAACCGTTGTGGTTGCAAACACATTTTCCGCGAAGATTATTCCTAAGGTAAGTAGCTGAAATTAGGAACTCTGCCTACTATGTCTCAAGGCACAGGTTTTAAGTGGAACTAACGTTACTGAAACGATTCATCAATTTATCAGTTTCAAATTTATTTATTTAAAACAAATACCGCAGAGTAATCTACCCTAATTTTACTTAAATTATTTGTGTATAACCGTCATTGTTAAAATTCATTCTTAACCACAAAAATTGTAAAAATATATATTAATTTCAGAGGGCAGTAATTAATAAAAATATAAAACAGAGTAATTTTCTAAGAGTTTCCTTTGAAGTTAGTAGATTGAAAAGCAATTAATTTAAAATTGATTTTCCATGTTAATTCCGCTGCTACAAGTATGGTAGGTAGAGGGCATGGTACATAATTCAACGCAACAAGCATTAATCTACAAAAGTATGTTTTTTGTAGCCAATTTACACAAAATTGAACAATGGCACTCCTGGACAACAGTTTTATCCAACGTTTTAAAATAAATAGTTTCCAGTGTTACGAACTTCTGAGGCACAATCTCTGACGCCGGAACCTCATTCATTTAACTGCGACGCAAGAGGTCACGCGTAACGAATTAGTAATTCTGGATATATATTTACTTTATAAATTTGGCAAATACCATTATCTAGGATTGCCATTGAGTATTTTATCTATGCTGGCTTCGAAAAAAAGAAATCAATTGATGTTTCCAGTATTTATTTGTCTACCACGCACTCTTTTAGGGGACAGTTTACCTAGGACGCTAATAAATTTGCAGTGTTTCAGCCGACTGACCTTAATTCGAAAATCTATCATGCTGTTCAAAAGATGTCTGCTTAGGAACACAGTCCGAAGGACGCTACAAGTGTGCATACATATTTAAGATATTTTGTATATAACTAAAAAAATTTTTTTCGCTGCTATTAATAGAGGAAATGGGTATGTTTGCTGTACTTTTTTATAGGTATAAAACTTTCAGCGCAGAATCTTTTACGGGAAGTAGGAATGTTTAGTACCCTTTTAACAATTATATTGCGTCATAAAATTATAAGGAGTTACACTTTATTGTCTCTTAGCGGCAGGTTTGTTTTCCAGAAGACTTAAAACCAGTTCTGTGAACTGTACTCAGAGGTGTGTTATGCATGTAGTGTGTAGTTATTAGAGCTTGTGCTGTATTAGCCTTCGCACACGTTAAATACATTCACCTAAGCTGCTGCCTTAAAAGTTTCATTGTCAACTAGGTCATCAGATATTGAATTATTTGGTTAGGAGCACCTACATGAATAGGGAGAAAATTGGGCCATAATCTGTAATTAAAGTCATCCTATGATTCACATAGAGTTGTTACATGCAAACCTGAAAATCCGTTGTCAGAACTGCTTTACCGACAATCGAAATTGAGGGCAACAGACTGCATGTTCAGAGTGTTACTACTACGCTATGTCGTTTGGTATTACATCCCAAAAACCGTATCCTACACTAGCATATACATTTCTTTCTTTTGTTTTTGAAATTTCTGAACTGCGTTGTGATAAGATTAAAAGTGTCGATTGGCAAACTGTGGCCGTATATTCTGGTATATTGTCACCCCAATCGTCTAGTTGAATATTTTAGTAGCAACAAGAAGATGCTGTGGATTCAGAACTGGAGATTAAGTTATTTTTTTATTCCGTGTTTTGTGAGGTTCACAGTGAAGCAAGGAATAAAACGTATTCTGTTTAAGTATTTCAAAACAAGTACTTCAAAAAAGGATCATGCCATTACTCTTAACTACCGGCTGAATTAAGTTAGGATTCCGTTGCTCTTGAATTGAGGTATTTCAGTTACTACAGTTTGATAGTCCGGCTGACGCACAGATATTCAAACTAACACGGACAAATACAGTTAGTTGTAGAGGAAAACTGAGTGGTACCTATGAATTTCGTTAAATTGTGTTATGTTTTCGAGACGTTGCACTTAAACTTATGCCTTAAGAGAAATATGTACATGGTGCGTGAATTGTTACAGAGTGCCGCGAGTAATCTTTTCCTTGAAAAAAAAAAAAAAAAAAACCGCCCAACTTATTACGAATATTTTTACCTACCAAAAAGAAAACATACTTTAAACTACACTTCTATAGTTTTAAAAATGCAGTGTGCTTATTAGAAACATGAATTTAGAGTCCTTTTAAATCGTAAAAAAAACCTAAGCAAGGTGGCGCAAAGGTAACACGTTGGACTAGCATTCTGGAGAACACTGGTGCGATCCCCGGCTCTGGGTTTCCTGGTTTTGATTATCCATTGTTTCCCGAAATCGCTTCAGATGAATGCTGGGATGGTTCCTTAACAAATGTCGTGACCGACTCCTATCCCAGCTCCCGTCATCGTAGCAATTTGTGTCACCGTCTCTGATGACCTCGCCTGTTGACAATACGTAAAACCCCCTTACCTTACCTAAATCGCAAAAAAAAATATATATATATATATATATATATATAAATATTTTTTTTAGTCTTCTGTGACTTTAAAATTACTTACTTCATTCGTAAAATACTAAACTAGAATCACACACTGGACTTAACTACAAAATATTCAGCATGGCTAAACAAGTTTCCTTCTTTCTAATAGCAGGTGTACATGTCAAATGAAATTAGTTGAATAATTCTTTGAGCCCCATGACCTGTTATATGTATATAATTTACGGTACCTGTCTTGTAACCTTCAGTAGCACCACTGTTCACACCGCATGATGTGTTTTAATGTGTGGTTTGTATAGTTGAGATCGCAAAATGCTGCACCTGAAGACTATAATAACGTTTGAAGAAATGATCCTCAATCGAGTACGTATTTAGTTTCACTGTAAGTATTCATGACATATCACTCACTTTGCTTCAGCAAGTCGAAATTCTTTGCTGAAACCAATTTCTCACTGTATCTCTTATTTTGTTTCATATGATCAAATAGGAAAGAGTTCAAATTTAAAGTTGAGTGCATTTTCAGTCTCAGGATTAAAGAATATACATAGCAGTATTATCTGAGTCATCAAGCGTGGGCCAGAAAGAGTTCCCTCCCTCCGTCTCCCTTAATTCTAAATAATTACAGCTTCCATTCTCAGCATCTAAATTGTTTCAGCTTGATAAATTATTTCCTTTAGACATAAATTAAAGACTTGTTACTCGACTAGATCTGCAATTACTTTGCCTTCTGTGTCTGACAATTTAAAATGAGTTCAGGATGACCAGTTTCAAAGAATTGGCGCACTTTGAAGACCTGTGATGTATTAATGAATATTTTAATTCCCACTACTTTCTATCGGATGGAAGCTCCACACGTTTATACTCATAAACTATATTCTGTTCGTCTGCTAATCCATTGCATATGGCCGTATTGCTGCATTGCTGCATAGGATGACTCAGAATCCACAAAGACCATTGTCATTCCACCTTCATATGACATTTCATATCAACCTTTTCCGACTTTATCAGTGTCTGCTCAATGATATTATATGACTACACATACCTTCGAGCAGCAAACATATCTTCGTATCATGAAGTATACTTCATTGAAATATGCATATGTCTGTTGATGCTTTTTCAAGATATTACCTGTACATAAAATCGTATATATTCTGCACAATTTTCATGTACAGAGCTCGAAAAAAGACAGCGTAGATGCAACTGCAATCAGTCACATTTCAAAATTTCTTAATTTCATTTACCAAATAAAGATTTTAGTAAGGTCTGAGTTGAAGTACATTAACCATAAAATGTCAAATACATGAAGAAACTATAATTTGACATAGTTATATTTAAATATTCCGCAATTCCACCATTTGAACAGCTACCACCCACACCATGTCAAGAAATCACAACTATGTAGTTTCACCACCAGAGCCAAACGCATGTGCTCCACTTGTAGTAACCTCAATAAACAGTGTGTGTCTACAGAAACAGTCAAAGCCTTCATTGACCAGAGCTACCACGAAAACTTAGTTAGTAACCAAATCCGCCAAGCTGTTAAAAGACATAGACAAAAACCAAGACCACAAATACATATTACTTCTGGCTGTCTACACGTATAACTGTCCCATATCACGAAAACCAGATTCAAATGACAATCATCCTCAAATCCGATCACGAAATGCTTCTTCACCACAAACTAAATATTTTCTCTCTAAGCCTTTCAGGTTATTCTTCAGATGCCCACATAACCTCCGCAATAAACTGGTCCATCTTAAACTTCAGCCTGATAAAGTTAAGTGAAGATATTTTGATCAGTACTCAAAATATAGGTAAACGCAGGTAAGAGATGACGTGATGCGAGTGCGGAGCAGCGCCGGATGAAGGGGTGGGGGAAACGGTATTTACCGAGAAAACCCAACGATCAATGACACATCATGCAAAACTGCTTAAGGTATATGATGCTCTTAAGGTGGTCGTCAGGGTGAACGTATGTTGCGCGTTCGAGGCCTAGAAATGCGGAAGTGGTAAGGACGACACAACACAGGCTTCACACTTATACATAGCCTCTAGGCACAAGTCACTGAATTAGCGTGCAGTCTTCACGCCGACAACGCACCTGTATGAGACTTTCACTTGTGATTCGATTATCTTATGACGTATTTTAAAGACAAATGTGGATTGTACACGCCTATACCTTTTACAATATTTCTGCGCCAAAATTTACTTGCGTAAAAGAAGACCGCAAAACTCCCAATTTCGTCACACTCGAACTCGAAAAAGTTTACTTTAAAGAGTAGTGGTGACCTTGACATGGGTGTGCTCCCGTGAAACGTTCATTAAATGACATTACAAAGGAGATATCTGTCATGAACGATGCACAGTTTTCGAGTAATGTAGTAATAACCGAAGCTTTGCACATGGCTCTGCAACCTGGTCAGACAATCACCTTAAGTGCTCGTTTCACAAACTGCAGATAAATAATTTACGGCCAGTTGGCCGTCTTAGTTACTCCAGAACTCAAGTTACTTCCCGCATTCTCGGTGAAGTGTTGTCGACATTCCTTCATCTCCTGAGGCGCTTGATTAGTTTTATTAAAATTCCTCCAGGGACTCGTGGAAGGAGGGAGAAGGGGAGCTCGTAAAGACTCAGGTGGCACAATAATGGAAAAGCGCGCGCTAATACTATTCCCGGGCGAAAAGGCGCGAACGAAGACAAATTGAGATTACGGGCGACTTCGTCCTACCCTTCGTCTTCCCCCCTCGCCGAACCCTGCCTTACTTGAACGACTCCGACGAGTAACGGGAGTTGCCTGCAGCGCGAAATTCAATAAGAAGTTCATGGGACATCGCAGTGCAGTATTGTAACAGTACTTACATTCGACGGACGGAATTTCAACAATTTTGTTGTTGGCTTATAACGTGGCTGCTCTAGGCTCCGCATAACTATTGCAAAAAGAGCACTTTTAGAACTGTAAATTTATGTATAGTAAATCAATAAAAATGTAATCTATTTATATCAAATAATCGTAAGGCATGCAATTTGCCAAAATGGACGATGTTTTGCAACTATGCGATATTTGATAGTTTACAGTAAAAATATTTAGGGGCTTGTATTGATGCTCAGCTTCTAAACAGTCTTGCTGGAATACTTTTAGTTTTGTAATGTCAGTATTTGAGATAACATGATTAATATATTCAGTAAGCCTGTTTCAAAACTTTGGTCCTTTCAAAATATTTTATCCAAAATTAAAAATTGGAGCTGATTAGTTTGATACATAATACCTCCCAAATGTGAATTTACACAAAGTTGAACTTACCATGAGGTACTTGGTATGGCCAGTCCGACGTTCATTTGGCTCTTAAGAAGCAGGTAATAGTAGAAAATGTCAAAACTTAGAGTTAACGGCCGTTAGATGGAGAGTTCATCATAAACTTTAATACTAAACCGTGTCTTCAAAGTTTTTTGCGTGATTTGAGGAAGAAATACGTGGGTAGGTTTGAAACACCAGCAGTCAATATAATATTTTTCAGTAATCGCAAATATTTGTGACTATTCTGGTAGAAGGTAAGTTAAGAAATCTATGCGTCTTGTTGACAGCGAGGTAATTAGAGACGGTAGCAAAAACTTTGAAACATGACAGAATAGATTTTGGTCAACGCTTGTAATCGAGGTCTTTAGCGATTGTGAGGGGGCACGCGGGGGAGTGAGTATGTAGCAGCGCAGGAAGTAAGGGGCGGGGAAACGGGAGATCCCTGAGAAAACCCGCTGACCAATGGCATCGTCCGACACGATTCCCACATGCGAAAATTGACTCCATCAGAAATCAAACGCGGATCGTCTTGGTGGCTGGCTAATTGTCTGACCATTCGGCCAACGCGGTCCCGACAATGATCGGAACTGGGACAGGGATCGTCTTGGTCTTTTTTTATGGAATTATCCTAGCATTCATCATGAGCGATTTCGATAAAGTGTGAAAAATCGAAATCAGGAAAGCCGGAGCTGGGATTCGAACTCGTGTCCTTACGAATACGAGTACAACAGATTACTGTTGCGTCACCTCGCTCTGTCATTTCAACAGAACGTAAGTTAATTTGTGTTAAGGTGAATATAACTTATCCAAAATGTTGACAATGTAAATACGTATTGGCAATAACCTTACCAGTTAATGAACCTGTCTAATCTAAATACATGGCATCACTTACCGTTTGTTCGTCTCGACGCGACACAAATCGCAGTTGGATCTTTTATTCTCGTTTCTAATGCCCTGAAAACTGTGAGCAGTTGAATTGTTCCATGGTAAAAAACAATCGAAAACATGGCTAATATTTTCCCCACACTTTATTTCTCAACGCAAAAAACGATGTTGTCTATAAAATAAGTAGTAAGTGATGACCGATTCCCAGTATAAATATAAGTAAAAATGTAAATTACAATCCTTGCTCACGCCAATGTTTTAGGGGGGTAGCTCCCGTAATACTTATGTTGCTGATGACGTGTGTGGGAGTGTAGTTTACATTTACACTAGCTTTTGTAACCATGCTGCCCTTGTCGTTACTAGAGAGCCGAATATGTCGCAGATTAAAAACAGAAATTGAATGATGTGCTGAAAAAAATGTAGGAATATAACTTGCACTAAAAATGGATTTCTGTACTGAAAATATTTCAAAACGTACACATTGCTGTAGGTTTTGCAATATAAGTCAAAACGTTTTGAGAAAACGTAATACGGTTTACATTCTTAAACCCTTCTTTATAGCTTAGCAGTATTGTTCAGTAAAAGATAAACTCCTACAGTAAAAAAAGTATTCTACTTTAAGTGGCGTTACTGTTTACTGAAGCAATCGCAATGGAAGCGTAATAACGTTGCACGTACCTGTTAGTCTCATTCGTTTGTTTTTAATATATTTCTGGCTGTACTTGTAAAAGTAATAATGTCATGTTTTTTTTTCGATAGGTAATTAACACAACGTATTGGAATACGCAACTTAATGCTGCGTCAGTCTGTTACGTCAAATACTACAAATATATTTTCCATTTCTTTTTTCACAAGAGCTAATTTCTAGCTTCAAAATTGCTAGCAAATTCTATCAAAACTTACGAGCATCCGTATGCGATAAATCGTAACAGGATGTGTCATTTCCCGTGACATTAAAATAATAGACACGAAAGTCGCAACGTGTGAGCTAACCACGAAAATTGCGCCAGTATTGTTACACCTAACTTTTTCACCCCTGTATACAACACAATGATATAAACAAGTGACAAATTTGATGTCGCAAGTCAAGGTCATGCTTAGAATTCAAGTTTCTAATAAAGGGCGCCAGGTTGGCATGTAATTACCAGTCGTCGTTGTTTTCGCCACGTCAGCTGCCCATCAGTGGCAGTTCGTAGCCGGTACTGCCATGTCCTTAGTTCGATGTACCCTAGATACCATCAAAACAAGCAAAAATACAACAAATATGAATTTTAAAATGTGTAATATCAGGAATTTTTTTTCTGTTAGTCATCAATATAACTAGATAGATGTTAAATGTTTCTCTTCACTAAAACGGTTTTATAAAATGTACTTTACTACTGTATCATGTGCAAAAAATGTCTGTAGATTTAGCTCACCGATGCGTTTTGGTGTTAAGAAGTTGTTAGAGATAAAATGTTTCCCATACATCAATGATAGGGTTCTTATAGGTTTATAGGAAGCGTTAAAATGCACATTTGTGTTACCAGACTTGCCTTAGAATCAATGCTGAATATTTTCTCTGTTTCAAAGCTAAAGTATAGCAAGTGTCCCATGTATGAGTTTATGAGTTAAGTTTTCTTGAGTCATTGGATTCAACCAACCTATTTAAGGAAACATAGAGCCAGGGTAATAAATTTGTTAAGCTTAATCACTTGCACTGGAAGTTATTGCACACAGTATCGGCTTCAGAAAATGTGCCCCAGAAGAATGTATATATTACCCGGGCATAATATTTGCTCAAATAACAATATAGTTAGGTACTCCGAGAATGCCACTGATGAAATGATTTTATTTGAGCACTGAGTGATAAAAATATCTTAAATTCCGGCAAAGTGTACAGTGCTTACATGGCAACACGTAAGAGGTTTTTCGTTCAGGAAGTTTAGTTCTACTTCAGGTTAGGAAGATAATCTAACTCATTCAGGACGGGTTTGACAAGGGAAAATGTTAGTCATTGTCTAGATAACGTGGCGTCGATAAGGAGTCTATTAAATGCGACGTAGTAAAATAATTCATCTTAAGAGAGCTCTGCACCTAAAAGCACGCAATTTTATAGGCCTGGTAGTTCTAAGTTACAGTATCAATAATTTCGCACAAATAACATATTTTTCGGTTCCATATATTTCGTGAAAACGCATGTCGAAGTAGTCATTGGACTGTTTTCGCTACGTAACCTAAAGTAAAATCTATCCAAATGATACTAATGCAATTATTTTTTGTGAAAGAATATATATTGAGCTACAGAATTACGCATTTGTTACTTCACATAAAAATATTTTTTTAAATATATATATATATATATATAGGTCCTATATATATATATATATATATATATATATATATATATATATATATACGTATGAAAAAATTAGGTACAGTAAATAAATTTTAAACATAAATATTTGCTCTTAATATATGTGTTAGAGAGGGACAGTGATTGGTACAGCTGTAAATTACGAATTTTCTTGCTCAGAGTGCCCTTAACTAGTCTATGTAAATAGAATAACCACTTCATTTAAAATTTGGATTGAAAACAGTCATTTCATCGTTTAAGTTTTATTCGCAGAAAAGAAAATGAACATTTACAATCAGAGGAACTCTGTCACAATTAACTAATTCTTAAACGGAACTTAAAACCAGTAATTTTGATCCATTATTGACACCAGTGTAAAATTTTCTTCGCTAATTAAATCATCGAATTTCCTTACTTGTAGTAAAGTAAACATTACCTGATCTCTTTTCCACGAACGAGGACAACATTTTCAAATATACATATCCTTAACTGTTTTATTTTCTCGCTTGTTTTCTGGGCAAACATAGTGGTGCAATTATTTTAGTATATTAGTCTATTTTACTTAGAATGTAAACAAAAACGTTGATTAATGGAAATTTAAGTTCCGTGCAATGTTATTAAAACTTGAATGAGATATTTTTGAACCAACTTTTATTTTATTCCATTCTTTTTCATGAATTTATTCCTTGAATCGCGGCTTGAATAAGTTTTTGTGAAATTCTAAATGTATATTAAATAACCAAAAATATTTTAAAATTCTGCATTTAATATAAAAGCGTGAGAACCTATTTGTTTAATCATCTCCAGTTGTCAGACGTAAGAACGGTTAAAGTTTTCAACTGTCAAAGATCTTGGAAAAATCGGCAAGTGTAAAGGAACAATCTCCTGTTTAAATGAAGTCGTAAGAACGGTATAAATTCAAAATGGAGGACGAAAGAGCTGGTTTGGTAATTTTAGATTTCTCGGCGACTTTCATAGCCTTTCTGTTTCCATACGACTTTACTCCGTCTTTTATTTTCAATTACAAACTTCTTGCCCACTGGAGCTACAGTCTATCTCAAGCCCATTTCACGAGAACGGAACGAAATGCCACTTTAACCCTCAATTGAGTTGCCTCATAGAGCGCGTTACATTTCGGAGAGTTAATAGCTAGCCACGATCTGAGGAAATTAGTTTATACCAAAATTGTGCAAAAATGCCGGTTCACTCCTTGCTTAAATGCCCATAAGGCCGTTATGTGTACTCTTAGAACATAATTTTTTCTAACCTGTGCTGAATAATTTTGACCTAGGCCTATATAGGCATCTGAGAATACTAATTTCGTAACTCTTGTGGAATAATATTGTTAAAAAAAACTTGATAGCTATCTAAATCGGGAAAATAGAAAAGTGTTTTATTTTTTTCAATATGATCGGTATGTACATTTGAAGGTTCATAATAACACAATTATTAACAAGCCACAGTAAGTACATTATTTCAAAATACTAAATCGGTTTTGAAGCTATATTAACATAAACATACAGCGATAAATTGGTTTAC
This sequence comes from Medauroidea extradentata, assembly GCA_003012365.1. Lineage (NCBI taxonomy): Eukaryota > Metazoa > Arthropoda > Insecta > Phasmatodea > Phasmatidae > Medauroidea > Medauroidea extradentata. Next base: position 96,155 of record PNEQ01054029.1, on the reverse strand, counting down.
CAATAAGTATATGTATATTACGTAACATGCGATATCAAAACGCAGGTACTTAAACCGCAGGGCGTTAAAATCTATCTGGTGTCCACGTTACATCTCAGTTCATGACTCAAGATAGTCCTAGTTAAAGCATCTACTAGGTTACATAGGTGGTTGGTTCTTGTTGATAGATTCAGCTCACACGAAGCTGCCGCTAATTGGCAATAAGTAAATTAGCTAGTTCGTATGATATGGCTCATAATATGAGCTGTTTTGCTTCTGCGTACATAGGGGTTCTACGAAAAGTCGTTGGGAAAGTACTTTTTCCGGTATGAAGATTAATCCGAACCAACAGCCAGATGATATAGGATTTTTCCTCAAGGGCGTGCATCATTCCTCTACAAGAGTAATAAGACAAAAATATCAAAAAATTAGTCCTGAAACTCGTAATGTGTGCATTGCACTCCAGAGCATATATATCGACTAACCTATGACGATACTGAGTTGGAAGGAGTATGTCACTCCTACAGTTGTAATAGAGTGCTACCTACCAACAGCTAGGGTGTGGTTGTACCAATTTCCAAACAGTACAGTAAAGCCAGCCCAACCAGTACTGAGCCTGTCAATACCGGGTCTTAATCTCTGTAGACATTACTTCAGCTAGGGCAGCAATTCGTGCAGTGGCTACGTTGCAGGCGTCCTTTCTACGCAATTTAGGCTCTCGAATACCATAGAGGTCCACCCGGATCTACCAATGTGGGAATTGTTCCCGACGATGATGTATGTGGACAGTCGTTCTCGGATTTACTCTGTACCCAACTCACATTACCTACCACCAGCGCTGAATACCTCACAGTTACGGCCAGTCTACATTTTTTCAACGTCTTGTTTTTATTTTTATATTTATACCAATTATTTTTTATTTTAGACGTTAATTGTGACTAAATCTTTCTCTTATGAAATTTTTTAAATTCTCATTGTTCTTGTGTAGTGACTCGTAAGCGTCAAAATTAGCATTTTACGAGATTTTTAAATGTTTGTTGCATTGGCAGTTTAAAATTATAATTTATTGGTTTGTGGAAATACGCCTTTACTCATGTTTTGTTGACCAAACTTGTGTTGAATGACAAAGCACAAAAAACACACAAAAAACAGAAGCAAGCAATCCCAGAAGAATTCCGTCAGTTTTTCAAGATTATATGTTAAATTGCTCTTCTGTTTTTGTACTTTGTCATTTAACACACGTTTGGTCAGCAAAACATGAACACTTGACGTATGTCCACAAACTAATATATTCTAAAAGTATTGTATGGTTTTATGTACGTCACTAAACTCAGCTGACATATGAAACTGGAAACATTTACAATGAATGAAAATGTAGGCAACAACGTCTTCTATATAATATTATAATATGCATCGTGAATTTATAAAATTATTGAATTCTTTAAATTCAGATTAAAAATTTCAACAATTACTTTAATACAATTTTTTTTATTTAGAAGACGTTGTAGCTTACAACATCGTTATTCACTGTATTTTTTTTTCAGTTTGGTGTGTAAGTTGGTTTCAGTGACGTACATGAAACTGCTTTACGAGTCACTGCGCCAAAAATAAGAGGAATAAAAAAATTCATAAAAGTAAAATGTTAAGTAATCAAAAGAATAACAAAATGTATCTTTTCGTAAGGATACTTTTGACTGTGTATACTGACATAAATGTTGCGCAGTAGGTTTTGGTCTTGTACCAGCAGCAACTTAGGAACAACCCCAGCGGTGTAGCGACGCAAAGCCACGGTTCCAGGAAGAGGGGATGGTTGTGTTGAATAGGGGGGTGGTAGCAACCCCGGAGAGGAATGCCGACGCAACAGCTTGGCACTGGCCGGTGAACGCGAAGGAAGGGCCGTACCGCTGACCCCAGTTCATGGATCGATGTTCCCTTCCTTCCTGACTGCGTCCCTCAACATCGCTCAAACTCCTGCCTCGCCACCACCCTTCTACCACAGCCCATCAGGCCGGAGAGCTAAACGCTGTTTGCCCTCGGAACACAAGAGAGAAGCGACTCCGCCCACGACGCGCCCGAAACTGTCTCACTCTCGTCCCGACGTGAGACTCTTGCAGTGAAGCAATCCCAGCACTCTGGCTACGTGACTTGCAAAAACCTTCCTCTAAACAAGTCGGTCATTATAAGCATTCGGCACAGCTTCGTCTCTTCATCTCGTCGAGCGGTCTCACACCACGATCCTACAAGAACTGTTCTGGACGCTTCTCGCCCTTACTAACCATGCTGCTTTCACTATCGGTCTTTTAAATAATAGCTTTACATTCTAAAACGTTGAGTACATTTTCTGAACAGAAAATTTACATTTAAAAATTGTGATATATTAACAGGTGCACTTGAATCATGCGATACATCTTTTACATGGTTAAGGATATTGTAAAAATAATTAATTAATTTGTTTTCCGTTAGTGGTGGTGAGTTTGGTCACAAGAATCACTTTGGGACATTTTATTTTTTTGTATCTATGGCAGCCCTGAGTAAAGAAATGTACTTGTGACATAGTACAAATAATACGTGTCCTCGTGAATTTAAATTAATATCTACTCAAGGTCACAACATATGAAAAATGAAAAATTTGTAAAAATACCCCAAAATCAGCCCAAGTGTCTGTAATTACCCCCGCTTACGATATTTCCAATAGTATGCTTATAGATAGGTTAAAAATAGGTATAGCTGAGTCTATTTTTAATTTTTTAACGGAGCTGAAAATAATTAATTCGTAATAATGAAATTGTACCAAGCATTGCACACATTTTAGACATTAACTGAATTGTCAATTTCCGCAAACAAAAAAGAAAATTCGTGTTTTACGCTCAAGAGCATGGTAGAATCGTAATTTTGTTCATTGTTCGTACTTATAGCAAAAACTAATCCTAATCACTATTTCGATATAATTTATCTTTTAATTAAACGCACAGCTACTTCAAAATACGTATGTTCTAAAACAGAAAAACAAATATGTCTTTGTTTACGATTAAATATCAGTTTTATGGGTGCAACATAAAATTTGCACCAGAGTTGTTTCTGTTTGCGTTGCATTGGAAATAAACACGCACACACATGCAATAGAATACCTGTTTTACTTGCGCTGCGCTGCGTAGGTGGAAATAGCTGGTAGTGATACTTAATCGGGGTCCCGAAAGTTTATTAATGCATTTACTTTCGAAAATAAACATTTAATTTTTGTGGTAAAACAGCTTGTGCTATTTGTATTGAATAACACAGCAAAGAGGTGAACTTGGCATGTGCATGCACATTAACAACAAAACATTAAAAATTATTTAAAATATTGAATTGTGTAGTAATTTAAAGTCTTATAATTTATCATCTTTTAGTACAGTGTTAGAATTACGATTTATTACTAGCACGTGTAATCTGTTGCACAAATTTTTGTTTGCGTAAAGCAAATACTAGACTCAACAAGTCAGTAAAATATCAGATGTGTATACTACCGTCCAGGCCGGTTTACGCTTATATCTTTATAGAATCGCTAAAGGCTAAAAAGAACCACCGTTGCAAGGCTTTGCATACCTGCGTGTCTTATTTTGTTTTCTTAACTTTCGGCGAAAAATTAATCATGTTAAATTCTACTAGAGATTAGTAAGTTAAGCTCGTGTAATTTTGTCCGCTGAAAAAAGAATTGAAAGTTTTTTTACTGAAGAAATCCCAAAATTAGACAAAATGTAGGGAGGAAAACATTAATAAAGATTTTTCGGTGATGTACCAGATGAGGTTTTCTCGTATTTCCGCATGTCAGAAGCATGTGTTGTTCTCGTTTAAATGAAAACTCATATTATTTTAATTGAAAATATTAATTTAGTTTTATTAGTTCAAGAATAAGCTACTTCTGGCCAATGAAATTCTTACTTTGGTTTTATAAGCCTAGTTCGTTTTTACAGTGTAAAAATAAACTCTCGTTTCGTTATCGTGTAAATTTTCACTGCAATTTCTAATGTGGTGGTTGTGAAAATAAGTTAAAAAAGCTGCTAAATAAAAGAAAATAACTCTGAATTGTAAATTTTTAAAACACGGAATTTCAAAATTCCAAAATTTGGTAACTATTATACATAAGGTTTTTCATGCCTCATGTCGATACTTACAATTTGAAATAATTCCATAATCGTAAAATATTCCCATAAAATTGATTTTCAGTTCTAGAAACATATTCACTTACTGTCAGTCTCACACAGTTGTTTTTAATAGTGTTATTAGTAAACTATTGCCCAAAAACTTTTAAATAGTGTAGCGATAAACTACAATCAGTCATGAATTTCCTGTAATACTACATCAGCTGACTGCCAAAATTTTATCGTAGTGAATAAACGCGAATACGGTTTCTAGCTGAACAAATTAAATGTTACAAAATTTTGTAGTATTTTCAGTTCGGATTATTATTAAATTAGGGTGAAATTAAAACCATATTGTTTTAAAAATTATTCGTGTCAAATATAACCAAACAATTGTGAAGAAAAGGCACGTAAAGCTAACTAACTGTTGTTACATTACTATTGTAAAATTATAAATTCATTCTATTATTTCAGTAGGAATAGTCGCAGCGAAGATAAATAGTAATCAATACGTTACTTTAATTACGTACTGTTATTAATTGTTTCGAAGCTTTTGGAACATATAGTTTTCTCTTGCTAAAATAATGTATTTGCGCCAAGTACTGTTCAATTGGCAAATATTATATTATATTGTATTTTACCCGAAAACATGTTATACCCTAAATCATTTTAGAAGCAATACGCCAATGTTAAATTTGCGCTGTTTCGTACAAGTAAGCATAGCGAACACACATACATAGGTAACAAAATGTAAAGATTATAAAGACAACAAGCGGTATTTGCGTAGTTTATTAGTAAATACATGCATAAAATAATAATGAAAATAAGACAGTTTTAGTCACTTTTGCATTTTTATAAGCAAAAAGATTTAAGGAATCGATACTAGTAGTTTCACCAACACGTTATAGCATCAGTAATCGCAATGAATTGTATCTTTTTTTCCGAATGAATTAGTTTACTATTCTGAAGTAGAAACAATAAGATTACCAGCAAAAGAAATGGGCTTAATTTCTTCAATAATGTTTAAATGTAACCCAAAAGGTTTAAATCAGCAAAGCTTTTCCGGATGTATAACATTTGTAATTATTTGATATTACGTTCCAAAATTGTAGACCTACAACAATTGATACTTGTACTATGAACTAAATACCTGAAATATTGAATGAAACCTAAATTTATGTTGTGATATTTTACAATATTCCGCACGTACGACTATGATCCTTATTACATTAAAACAGTTTTTATGTGTTGTCAAAAATGTCTGTAAATGCAAAAAAAAATAAATAAATAAATAAAAAAAAATTAATTAAGCACTAATTTTGAATGAATAAAAATGAATAAAAACTAATACGAATTTGCGAATTTATTTTTGTGTTGCTTACATAATAGACATTAAGTGTAAGTGAAACACTTATGTTCAGTTGAAATTTTCACGGTGCTACCAAATAATACGTGATTATATTGCGGAATAAGTATTCGTGTTGGTGATTTTTGTTACGTACACGTTTTCTGTTTCTTTTGTGTATTTTATTGATATTTTGTCACTTTGTTTTTAAATACACGTTTAGGCAACAAAACATGAGCAATGGCGTACGTCCACAAACCAATAAATTCCAATTGTAAACTCCCATTGCAACAAACATTTAAAAATTTTGATTATCGTTTTGTTGCTCAAGTGTGAAATTTTGTCAAAGCTGTTATCACAACGAATAAACACATTTTAATATCAGACAAGAGTAACAAAATAAAATATAAAATAAACACGTAATTTTTTTATTAAAAGTTTATAAGAGAGAATAAAATGGGAACCCTAATTCGTTTTACCACCGCTTGACAGTAATTTTACGAATACTTAGGCGGACGTTGTGCATAAGATCTTAAAACTTCAATAAATCACTCATTATTAACAAAATGTGAACATTTCCCAACATCTACACGTCGCCAGTAGTATAAATCAATTTTGGAAATAACCACATACTCTCCCATATTTTAAAAATTTACGTATTTGCGACAAAACATTTTAACATTTGCTTTATTCCTACTTGTAACTGCAGTGCTAGCTAATACAGTTTTAGTAATTGAAAAAAAAAAAAAACTTAAAAAATAATACCGAAAGTTGGAATGTTCTCAAAATACAAACACAAAGATAACACATGTAAAATAAAATAAATTAATTCCAGCTTTCGCATTGATTTCATGCATACCAAGCCTGAACACAGAAATCTAAGCACAAAATCCAGCATCTTCTTTCCTAACGTGTTTTTCAGAACAGAGGTAGATAGGCATGGGGAAAGAAATAGGGAAAGAGAGAGACAGGCGGAAAGTGAGTATGGAGCGACCCAGTTGACTGGTAAGGATCGCTGTAGCCTCTGGAAGGGGGTGGGTGACTTCTAGAAGAGCTGGATAACCGCCGATAGAAGTTAATTAGCAGCATCAGTGGGCGGCTATAGCTGTAAAGTGGCGCGCGCGGCAGGAATGCAGTCATTAGCCGGGCCACTAGGGCGTCATCGTGCTCGCGACTGAGAGAAGGGTTGCCCGTGACAAAGGAAGACATCCCACCTCTGTGTAGCATGACTCCCGCTCTTCCATTAACAGGGACAGCACTCTACCGTTGTCGACCTCTCTCACATCCTCTTCAGGCTTCATCGCACACACTACCTCTTACATCAGACGTTTATTGTTATTACTTGTTAGTTGTGCCATGTGTAAACATTTCATCGCTATATTTCTTTTCTTTAACCTAAACGAGAGCAGATATCAAAAAACGGTTCAATAGTTTTGTTTAAAATAGTTTTCACCGTGTTGGTTAATTTTTTTATGATGGTAAACACTATGGTTTTAGCTAACTATATACCTAACGAAATTCTTGTTAACACACTTATGAGTCGATATCGTTTGTGTTCATATCTTAAGAAAATATATATTTTACGGCAGAAACCATTTTGAACCAAACTGGCAAACAGAAGTGTGCTATTTGCTCACGTTTAGGCTTTAAAAATAATAGTCGCAAAGCAGTAGAATCAGATAAACATATCATTAACACGGCATATACTTGTTGAGTATAGAAAGAGTTCGCGTTAAAGTTAGTACTTTGAAAACCACCTAATATAGAATAATGATAACAAAATATCTTTACTGTACACTTTAAAGCCATCTTTTGATACATAGGTTTCTAAAAACGCATGACTATATCAATAAGTGGCATTGTATTGATATTATCTAAATAGTAAGAAGGAAATCAGCCCTTCAAAACTGCTAACTTTACCACGAGCGCCTATAATATTGCTTTATCGTATCTTACGAAATAATAAGTCGAGAATATGTGGTTGAAAATTGCCAGTAAAGTTAATCATAAAGGAATAGGTAATGCTGCGCTGAAAAAATATTTCAAAAGTAATTTTTCATTAACTTCATGGTATTTTATTATTTTGACGGTATTCACAATGCCTTTTATTTAAAGTATTGCATTTTATACTACACTATAGCGGTCCCCCGCAGCTTTGCTCGCGAGTATTATTCGTAACTGATAATATTTACTTTAATTAAAAAACCTCTTTGCACACCAGATTGGTACTTCAGTCATCAAGTGTAAGAATGTCCAAGCGGCTAGAGAGGTGATTCGAATGAGAAACATCTGTTTACCCTGTGCACAACCATTGGTGACGGTGCCCTCAATTATATATTTTCAAAATTTTCACTTTAACGTTATTGCCATTACAAAGTTTCAAAGGGTAAAAGTTCCGCGGAAACGTATTTGGTGCCCCAAACCTGAGATTAGTGAGATGATTTATCGTCGGTTTACTGCCAAAAAAGATAAAGTCAAAATGAGAAAAACTTATAAAAATGCTAGGAATATGTATATGTTGTTCACGAACAATTGCCCAAGTTTAAAGTCTATTCGTTGTTTCGTACTGTTGTATCACAGTATAGTAACATACCACATTTTTGTTAATATCTACAATTTAATACTGTTTTTAAACGAAATAGCATTTATGACTTAATCACTTTTGGCAGTATACCGACGATATGTCAGCTGATATTGTAGAGGAACCTAAGTGGAAAGCGAACTGCAATTTTACCCCTTTTAAAGACTACATGTAAATTGCACTAATTCGATATGCCTTGTAGTTTTTGTGTGTCAGAATTGAACGTTCGCACGCAGTTTTTAACGGAATACGAGCCCAGAACCTCCCGGAATTTAGGCCTGAGTAACAAACAACTGCGTCACGTAACGTCGAAATAATTCATGAAAATAAAATTTATAAAAAAATAATAAAATAAAATATTTGTGTCCTGGGCTCATAGAGGTTGTACAACACCACGTCTCGATAGGTTACTGTAGATTGAAACTCCTAGGTTGTTTGTCGCTGCTCGTTCCTTATTTTTCGGATCGTCTGCCTTGATTATTGACCAACTAAGTTTTAGTCTTAATAATCACGTTTCTTATAAAAAAAAATTACATACATATTTTTTAAAATATTTACGTAAGCAGCACTCTGACGCGAGCAACGCCTCAATATCGCTACTGGTTAGACAGATATCGTGGGTTGATGGAAAACAAATTTCGTGCTTTTTCACCCTTTTGGGTGTCGAATTTCGAAATATTTTAAATTTACATCTTAGGCATTTGTATAAGTATCTAACTGAAGTGTAAATCACATCGCTAGCCCGTTCAGTCGAATAAAAATAGATCATTCACAAAAAAAAAAAAAAAAAAAAAAAAAAAAAAAAAAAAAAAAAAAAAAAAAAAAAAAAACATATCACCCCTGCAGTATTGAGAAAAATCTGAAAACCGTTTTGCGATAATTTCTGTAGTCATCATCCTGAAGCAAAAATTAATTGTATATCTCGACGGGTTCGATAGATATCGAGGATTTATCTAAAACACGTTCAAGGTCTTTTCACCACTTAAGACAGTAAATTTCGAAAAACCCTTGAATCACGTTTTAAAATACTTTATTGGTATCTCGTGGACGTAAAATACACAACATTAGCCCGCTGGGTTCAAGATATATCGACGATTAATTGAAAACGTTTTTCACCACTTTTCGCCCCTTTTCACGTCCTTAGGTGGTGAATTTCGAAAATTCCTGAAATTACTTTTTAGGTATTTGAGTAAGCATCAATCCTAAACAAAAATCACGTCGCTATATAAAAAAACTATGGGATAGATCTATATCGAATGTGAGTCGAAAACTCATATTACCCCTTTTTTAACCAGTTTAGTGCCGAATTCAGAAAATATATTTTAAATCGTAATTAAGATATTTACAAAAGCACCAATTTAAAGCAAAGAGCACTTCGATATCTCGATTGATTCGATAGATATGGAAGGATAATCGAAAACACATTTCACGTATTTTCGCCCCTTTAAATAAAGAATTTCGAAACGTCTTTGAGTCCTGTCATAGACATTTGTAAAAGCAACCAATTAAAGTTAAAATCACGACGATAGCCAATTGTGTTTCAAAGGTATAGACGATTCATTAAAAACACATTTTGCCCCTTTTTACTGCCGGGGGATCAAATTTCAAAAAACCTAAAACTACTTTTTGGGTATTTACGTAAGCAATATTTTGAAGTGAATATCAACTCTCCATCCCGAAGGGTTCGATAGATATCGATAGTTGATTGGAAACACATTTAAGGTCTTTTCAGCCCCTTAAATGTTAAACTTCGAAAAATCCTTAAATTAGCTAATATGCATTTTTACGAGTGTCCTATTAAAGTAGAAATCACAATGATTGGCCGTCGGGTTCGAGCTCTATCGACGTTTCTTCGGAAACACATTTCACCCCTTTTACCCCCTTAGAGGTCGAATTTCGAAAAATCCCTTCTTAGTGCTCGCCTACGAACTGAAGGGAACCCCCACAAAAAAATTCACGATTCTGGGTCTAGTGGTTTGGGCTGCAGTTTGATATGTCAGTCAGTCAGTCAGTCAATCAGTGAGCTTCCATTTTTATATATAGAGATTTACATCCACTATATTTCATTTTGTGGGAACATTGAAAAAACGTTTTCGACTGTAGTCATTACGTAAAAATAAAACGCTGAGTTCTGACACAAACGGTATAATCTATCCATTAAAACATTTGCTAAAATTTAACGGAATCTGAAAATCACTTTAGGAAAATCCTCCCTACACCCTCCCATAAAAATTGTACAATACTAGAAAATTATTATTTTTTGCTCTTTGAGAGCTATGGTGATGTGTTTCTGGAAAATGTAAGACTTCCGATCAGGCGCAAGAGATAACACTGGAGGAATGCTCTTCACTGTCAAATATTAACTCAAGAAGACGAGAAAAATTGTTCCTAAGATTGCAACATTTTTGGTTTACCTGTATCGACTTTCCGAATCAGCAATTATCAATAAGCCCCAGTCGATTTCTGCCTTTGAAAATTGAATTGCTTCGAATACATCCTGCGAATCTGGGTTGTTAACGAGAGAACAAGCAATATTTACGACCTTTTTAAACGGCATTAATCCCAAAAAATATTTTTGTTGCGTGCTTCAGACATTAATTTTTTAGATAAATGACTTTAGTCGTCTCTATTTATTAGTCACATGGCAATGCTTCATTTAAAATGTCCAAAGGGTACAATCTTACTATAGTAGATGTTAGTAGGGCCAATAATGTACTCAGTTTGGATTGAACAGACCGAGCGACGTGGCGCAACGGTGACACGTTGGATTCGCATTCGGGAAGACCCGGGTTCGATTCCTGGGTCCGGCCATCCTGATTTCGGCTTTTCTTGGCTTCCCGAAATTGCCACAGGTGAATGTTAGGATGGTTTCTTAATAATGGCCATGGCCGACTCCTGTCACAGCACCTGTCATTGCACAAAAATTGTGTCTTGCCATCCCCAATGACCTCGCTTTCGATGAGCTGTTAAGTTCAATTACTTTACCTTGGATAGGACCGGACATGGTATAAACACTGAATGCAGTATTTAATATCAGGCAGAGAAAAAAGTCGTAGTTAGAAAAACGCGTTTTAGTAAAGAATTAAGAGGGAGTGATAGACAATTTTATTGCATTTTCAGATTTTGAACCTTAACGTTGATTCGAATTGTATTATAAAATTTTTCTCTTCGACAAAGCATAGGATATATTATTGGTAAACTGCTTGACAGTAATAATAAAGTAATATTTTATTAATTTGTCATGCAGAGTAATTACAAAAGAGTTACAGGTTAACTATCAAGAATTCTCTTGCAATAATTCTGCATGGCCAGTTAATGAAAACTTCCATTCTTATTTACGTCAATCAGTTTACCAAGAATATATCCTATTCCTTGTCGAAGCGATATTATGATAATACAATATGATTAATGTTATGGCTTGAGAACAAAAAATACAATAAAATTGTCTAATCACCGCCTTAAGGTGGCTAGCAGGCACTCATAAAGTTTGAGGAAATGTTTAACATTTTTGGATTGTGGGATGTGGCACGCACATGAATAGTACGACGACATTTAACATGCCCTGCATGTTGCGCAATCATGCAATCTTCAGTATGTGCTATGAAATGCACGGTCCTGGCCAGATGTAATAAAATTGCTGTAATAATTCTATAGGAAAAGTACTTCCATGTTAACAGCTCAAACAGGTGATAAGACGTATGAAGTACTGCATTAGTATGCCTACAGTAGTGTGAAGCAGTCAGGTTGGTACACCTGCTTACTCATTATTTGGACATTTCGTACTGCACAGTTAAATTACGGTTAACCCTACTACAGGTTAGACAAAATGTTTTCTCTTATGGGATAAATTGGCATTGTGTTAAATTCTTGCGTTAGTTGTATGCTGCTATCGCTTATAGGTCTAATCAAATTCTATAACGTAGTAAAATAAAATGAACTAAGCTTGGCAAAGAGAAGAGTCATTTAATTTTAAGTAAAAACAAATCAAATTCAGATTTTAAGTTACCAATTTAATGCAATTTAAAATTCACGAAAGCACTGTGTTCCGTCGGTTTACACCTCTTGCCGATACCACCGCTCAAGCGGCAGAAATGTTCCCTGTGCAAAGTTTTCAGCCTTGATCTTCTCAACCTGTAGTACCATTAAACTTAAGCTAATCATGGCTGGAGTAATGGATACAGCAGATTATTTTCTGGATGACACGATGGGATCAACATGCAGAAAAACCGTTTGGTTATTGAACCATTAGACCAAGCAATCAGCAGCATGGGGCAACTTTACTGGAGAACTAAATTTTCTCTTATGTCATATTCACATGCCAAGTGCTGGCACATATTTCGTAGTGAAGATGATTAAATATATTTTGTAGTGTCCTAAAATATTAATACTTACTTTTGAAGTCTGATCAATAGAGAACAAGTTTGTATTGTAAGGTACCTGTACCAAATATGGCCTGCTTAAGGTTCACAAGTGGTGTGTGCTAAGTCATTGATTATATTACTAATATAACACATGGATGATGTAAGACAGATATTTATGTATGTATGTTTATACTGGAGACTAGTGTGTATATATCCCACATTGATCTCGGCATTACCACACAATGGCGACTAGTGGGCCTTATTGAGAATTGGGCCATATTCGGTACAGGTACCATGTGTAACGACAATTACTGTCTTGAGAGACGATACGTGCTTTAATGATAGAACTTGTAGGACATCGAATAAACACAGCAATCTGAACCCATTTACGAAAAATCACTGGTTAATCCGGGTAAGGTAAATTTTTGACTCGAGTTGCTTTAAAAGCGGTTCGGGTGAAGTTTACTTGCGACCAAAATTTGAACCGAGCTAATTGCTTGCATCAGTTCGATCACTACATGTCTTATTTCTAGTGACCAAGTTTCGGAGTTACGTGACAGATGTAACCTTGTAACTATAGCAGGTTACTTTCTGTAAACGATTTTTGTCTCACTATAAATCGGCATGCATCGCATACGAGCGTCAAAAAAGGTACTAAATATATTACGGTTCAAGTAAAAATCAGCATGATTAAAGAGAACAACTCTCAAATAACTCCAAATTTTATACACGATGACCTGATTACTGATTAGAATTTATTTAGAAACAAAGCAACAATACCAAAAAATATAATGATTCACTGTACTAACGCAATATTAATTTTCTTTTTTACTGCGAAGAGTTTATTAACATTATCTCACTGAAAATTAAAAACATTAAACCATGTTTTTCATAAGACAGTAGATACTTATTAATTGGTGTCATTTATCTGAAATAATTGGATATAAGCCACCTACCTTGTATATCTGCGTAAAGTAACACACTATCCAGACGTTTGAAATAGTATTCTAAAAATGTAATAAGCGTTTCTTATTACACATGTCAGATCTAAATTTTGTTTGTATTTTAAACAGTAAAACTGCGAGCTGGAATCTTAAAGTTTGAAATACAGAAGATCTTCACAAAACCCCAAATTATTTACAAACTACTATGGATCATACAATGTAGTGTCCGGCTTAATCACTAAAATCATATTTAAATATGAAAGCTGCTGGCTGGAATTTCTCGATGATTGACTGGATACCTCGAGTATTGCAATATTTTGGTATATGTTCGTCACATAAGTTCTTGCCACAGTATGCTGATTGAATCTATTCATTTTGTATATGCAATGTATATGTATAACTACGTGCCGTTCCAACATCTCTTCAATTAAAATCAGCGACCCAGGAATTTTGCGAATTAATTTGAGCAGAAGTTAGAATTATGTCTCACGCGAGAGTAATTTTCACAATTGGATTATTGTCTATTCAAACTGTTTCTGAGAACTGTGAACCAGTCTCAAACCTGCATCACTTCCCTCACTAACTCCTGCGCTACCTTATTAGACGTACAACTTTCCACTCACTGGAGTAGCAGCCAATTAGCACGTAGATGAGCATGGAGTGTACGCAAGACTGCGAGGTCCAGCAGGCAGGTGGTTAAACCTGTGAAATTTCCAGGTTTCTAATTATAACTGCAGTGAAACATGTGGCCTTGCATGATGCTGGGTACAAACACACGCAATACAGGATTCATCGCCTCTAGAGTGTCCACTGATGCGACGCGTGGACAGTCGTGACGCGTTCGTCCAATGAACACCAGCCACTACAAAACTAAAAAAATAATATTGATGTTGAAATTAATTAATTTACCAATTATTTCAGATAGTTTAACTATGCCATAAACAATTTTATTGTGAATCATTGTCACGTCACCTCACTAATTTACATTGTTACAGAGGTAATTAATCAACCACTTTCGCTGTATGTATGAAAACAACAATTATTAATTATATGGGAAACTATTCTGTAATGTTACGATACCCGTCGTACTGTAACTTGATACTTTCTGGAACTATGTCTCCTTCCGCCAAACGTCAACAATAAAGGTTGGTTCACAATTAAAGAACATCAGCGCAGAACATATAACATAACAGTAGAAACTGTGCAAAATTAGTTCACAATAGGATTCTTACTGTTGCGTTTAGCCAATGGAATCTTTCTACGATTCTGAAATATTCCGTGCTGTATAATGGTCAACCGAAGGCTATCAAAACGTATTTGAAATTGAATCGTATATGGAGATAAAAGGAAAATACAGAAACCAAGTTAATATAAACTGCACAGCGTAAAACATTACTTACGACATAGAAACATAGTTTTTATGAGTAAAAACACGGCGGACATTCACATACTCCTTTATAGTGATTGGTTGCTATCCTATGCGTATGCACAAGAAATAAAACATTATCATTTCCTATGCCCGCCTCTCTATGCACACGACCACTTCTTTGGTGTTGTAAATCGGTAGGTGAGAATGCATAGAGGTTAGTTCTTGTGCGAACGGCTTATGTTCTGTACTAACTGTGGTATGTTATCAATTGTGAACCCACCTTAACAGTGCCAGGCGGACGGCTGCACTACAAGTCGACGTACATTGTTCATACGCCGCCACTAACTATGTCACCCTTAAACTACTGTAATACATGCTAAATGTAAATGTACATTTGATTTAATTTCCTTAAAATTAACACATTGTGTACATATTCCATTAAACGGTTTTCAATATTTTATACATTGTTCATAATATACAGAAGAACTATTTCTACATCAATGCCAACCCAACCATCCTCCAACTATCGTAGTACAGACGCGTTTAACTCTTTTAAAATAATTAGTACGAATAATTTTCATACTCCCGAACGCGCAACAAAAAAATACATTTATTTACTTTTCTCGCCGTATTGATTTTTAATTTTCTTACATAGTTTCATGGTAATGACGGAAGAACTCCTGCTAATTTTTTCAACAGTTCGTTTCTAAAAGTATCAACTTACTGTACGGCGGGTAATCTTGGCTTACAAATAAGGCGGGGAAGGTGAACAATCCGCAAAATAATAATAATAGTAACAATAATAATAGTAATAATAATCGTTGAAGTTAAGAGGAAAGTGATTTGTACATTGATGAAATATTAAAAATAACTTAAATTTATTACTGTGTAAATTAAAGAATTGAGTTAATGGCCGTTACAATTGGCCCGCGTGTGTATTGACAAAACACACAGTCCAGTTACACACGACACGAGTCTGGCTGGTATCATTCTGATGAATGTAAATGTAAGAAAATAACACTTCATGTGTGGTTTAAGAAATCCTCTAGTGTACTTCAGTCTTTCCGTAAAATGATATTACAAGGCTGCCAACTTTACCAGATAGAACATTCAATTTCAGAAGCAAAGTACCTGTTCCAAATGCTAGAGGCAACTCATCATCGTTTTTCTCTCTTTCTTCTTCCGTTTTTTCTCTCTCCACTCATCTTCCATGCTCCCTTTCCTTCATCATTCACATCTCCGTCCTGTGAGCAAATCGGGATTAGTAGGAATCCGCCCAGTGTTCTATTCAAAGCGCAACATTTAGAACGACAGCCTTTTTTTTTTTGTAGTAGCTGTGAAAATTAATGCATTTAAACACTCGAGAGCGAAACTTTCTTTTTAAATTTATCTTAGTCAACTGTAAAAACAGTGTTTTAAAAATACAAATTGCACTAATTATTCCAGAGCTTGAGCTTATGTTTTGTCTTCAACTATTAATTTAAATGTCAGTCAAATTACGTTTAAGGCAGTTTTTAAAATGTCACGTACTGCGACCTGTGAATATTACTATGCAGTGTTGACATAATTTTTCCCCTGCAATTTTGGAATAGGTGTCTCCTCTTAATCATTTGTTCTGCTGTTTGTAGGTTTATCATACGTCCACCGGAAATATGTTGCTTATAAATCACGCCACGCAAGTGAATGCATTATCTAGAGGCAAGATTAATTCGCGTATTGATTCTAGGTCAGGTTGAATGCCAATAATGTACACTTCAGTACTCTTTCTGTGAGTAGATGACACTTGTTTCAACACATATTTCACGATTACAAGCCAGTTATAAATAAGGAAACAAGTCGTGGTGGTAACACATGTTACGGTTGGAAGCCAATGGATATTTGACTTTGGCCAGTGTGTGTATAGGTCTGAGATGTATAGGCTGTCGCCAGATTAATACGCCAAATAATCGTGCCTCTATGTATAATGTACCGTTTACACTGATAAAATAATTATATGAATTACTCCTATTCAGCAAGACGAAAAAATATGTTTTCAAACTTTTAATGTCAAAACTATACGCATAATTTATTAACACAGATTTTTATTATTAATTTTGGGTACATGGATGTTAAACTCTGCGCTATGCAACTCCAGTCACATTATTTGTAAGGATAGCGAGAAAAAAAAATATTGAAATTAAGTCGGAGAGTCGATATTAAATAAGAGATATAAAAAACAATCTTAAAAATTTTAATATTGACTAAATAGAAAAGTACTTTCATAACAAAACTCGTTAAATAGCTATCAAGACAGCATTTTCTTCTCTATAAAGAATACTAAATTATTTTCGATTTTTGAACTCAATAGCTATACAAAATAATGAAGCACTTTTCACTAACATTTTTAATATAAGTTTTACAGTAATATGCAAATTATTGATATCAGTGCAAGTTGTTTCTGTGGCAATTTTTTAACTATAAAGTTTACTTTGTTTTAAGTTAATCGTTAAAACCGTCGGAAATAAATAAAATGAAAAAAAAAAAAAAAACATAAATGAAGGAGTTTGGCATGCCGAGAATGTGCAACATATTAGATAAACACGAGAAAACTCGTGACGAATAGAACGAAGACGAATAAATCAGTAGTGCAATAGAATGCTTACAGATCATGTTTAGTGTATGAATACAATATGTAGTACAATTAAACTGTTGAAGAAGTAGACAGAGTAAACATAAATGCGAGGTAAAATCAGGCAGCAAACGCTGAACTGCACTGAAGTACAGGCTGCTTAAAGTTAGTGGCATATAGTTTACCTTTACCGTGATTTTTTTAAAATTTAATTTATAGAAATCCGTTAAATGTTATTAAAATAAGAAACATTATTAAATTTTGCCAATATAAAAGAGATAGTTGAAACGTTTCCAGTAATTCTATCAAACATATTTGAATTCTACGGGTAACTTAAAGCGAGTCTTTATAAAAGCCAGATTGTCGTGTTTAATTTACTGTAAATTATGTTACTGTTAAATTTGATCCACTTAAATCTGTGTATAATGTTAATAGATAATTATTTTTCTGTATACGAATGCAAAATCTCACTTAACAGAAACTGCCATGCAAACATGGTGAAATTTGAAAGTTAAAATAAGATAATGATCTATATGTCCCTCAAAACAATAAATAAATAATTTTTTTTTCAATGCATGAATTAAAGTTTTTAATTTTACTGCTTTAACTAACCTGTCGTTAATTTCTCGTAACACCGACAGTAAGACTTCATTAGGAAAAATATTATTGACGAGGTATAATATAATCATCCTTACTTCTAAAACAGGCCCATGGACTACTTCTTGCGAAACAGGCAACATGATATTATTTCTCTCGTTTTTGTGGTTTGTCATGAATTTCATAGTTTTTTTCCTTAGGGTATGCAAAGAATTTTTTTCATCAAATAAGGGTAAATGCATTTATAAGAGTTCGCAATTACGAAGTTAGTAACTTTATTCCTGAATAAATTTCTTTCTTCAGTGTCAATTTATATGCAAATTTTAAAGTGTCGTTATACTTTAATAGAAACTCTTATTTAAATATGAAATGAAGTGCTACCGACTACGAAGCGGTTTTTTAATCCATCAAAGTACGGTCTCAAAATTGTGAAACGGATTGGTAAAAACACTGAAAATTATGTTACATTTAAGTATTGAAATTAAGCTTCATAACACAGTAGAACAATAAAAATAACTTTTAATTAAATAATGTGTTTTGAAGATAACATTATCAAATTGGCCCAAAACAGAAATATCTCTTTTACTGTGAATTATATGTAGTCTGATACATAGAAGAGAATACGTAAACGTTGGACAAATTAACAACGGCGAATGTTCCACCAATTAATTTTGATAAATATGTTGCATATCGAAACGACAAAGAGGCTAATATAGAATAAATAAATGTTCAGCGAATAAAGTCACGAACAGAACAACAAAATATAACAGACTATTGTTGTAAACTTAAAAATTAGTTTTTCAATGTATTAGGATTCGGATCAAGTAGGTGTTAATTTAATAAGGCATTATATTCGGTCAGTTACAAATCGTGGAATAAATTAAAACCTAGATGCAAATGTTTACAGTCTTCCGGTATTTAAAGCACCGATATCATGATATTATATCTGAATAAATTAGAAATAATTTAGCTTCTGTATTCTACGAACCAAATATTGAAATTTAAAAAATTAGAAAATTTCATCCTCAGGCAGATATGGATTCACAACACTTGAGAAATTTTTATTACCATTTTCATCAGTCTTTGTAAATCTTTATAGCAGTAGTAAGCATTACTTTTAAACTGTAAATATTTTGTGAAAAGAAACGCTTCACAAAACACTAATATAAACTTATGTTACCCTATAGGTTTATCGGTTGTTTTAAACATGAGTTCGAGTACCGTAAATACACATGCATACAAGTCACTTGAAAAAAGCAATTTTTTTTTCATGTTGATATTCAAATTTTAACTAAGAAACGTTTGAAATAAAATATGATTTTTAATACTAACTCATGAATAAATATGTAACTATTCCTAATATAAAATAACTAAACACACACACGTTTCAAAATAAGTGGTCAAAACACCGGTCTCTTGCATTGCGTGAGCCTTCGTACGCATTAAACAATTCTCCAACAGAGTGTCGTGAACAAAATGGCTGCGGAAGTTCTTCTTTAACAGAGACCAATGTTCACTTAACCGTTTTTTTTTTCATTTGTACGCCATGTTCGTCATATGTCTTACATGTGATGTATTATGTGTGTTTATATATATATATATATATTTAATTACAATACCGTATAAGTAAATATATATTTAAATTATAACTGACATAATTGTATACATACAGGCGTTTTCAAGATGTGAAACGAAATGATGCGTACATCCAAACAGTTATTCAAATGCAATTACAAAACTCTTATATTCTGGAAGGAGTCAGTCCCTGAATTTTCGCATGTTGGAATCGTGCCGGACGATGCCGTTGGTCGGCGGGTTTTTTTCGGGGATATACCGTTTCCCCCACCCTTTAATTCCGGCGCCGCTCCATACTCACAGCATGTCATACCTCACCAGCGCTGAAGACCACGATGTTAAGCGCTGACCAAAATCTCTCAACCCTTCACTCTATCACATTCTGGAAAGAAAACAATCAGTAAGAAACCATTTTGTAGCTCCTATACAAATTTTTTTTAAATTTTCGCAACACGGTTTTGATAGTGCGACAGAAAAGTAACACGTCATATCTGTGGATGTACAGCCAGGCCCTATCATTGCTGACCTATATAACTGAGATAACGACCCAGCTAGGACATAAAGAAAATGGTCTCTTTCAGACCGTATATTCATATATAACTCCCCATCCGTATGTCCTCACTTTTTGGCACTTAGTGAAACATAACGTAATTTTTAATATTTTGATTTTTGTAACGTACATGCCTTAAGGAGGACGTTTACCAAAAATGTTAACTGTTTTAATAATTTATATATTTGTACGAGATATAGTTTGGTTTGTAGACGTGCATTGTGGCCGTATTTTACAGATACAATAACTTTTTTAACTTTCATCGTTTTTGTACAGTGGCATGTCGATGTCCAAATTTACAAAAAAATGGTTTTATGCTAAAAAAACCAGCTGACTTAGACAAATAAAAAAATTACACTGATGAACAGTGTCTCGTTTTACATCAAAAATAGCACAGAATATTTTTTGTATTAAAAAATTAAGTAAATTGTAATTTCTTAAAATTAGTTGTATATTTTTGCTAAACTCCTCCCTTAACATATTTTGTCCTATGACTTACTTCCTGAGTGCGTGTGGGTTTGGCCCTCTGAACGGGGTTCTGCGTGTTGGACACCCTAGGGAAATATCGAGTTTGCAGAGGCAGAAGTTCTCTACGGACGCTCTCACTGCAGTTGAAACTGTGGTGAGACCAATTCTCAGCAGCACGATGATGATTGGATGGTGCACCTCTGCCTTCTGCAGGACGAGACGAGGCAGACCATAGTGGTTTCCAAGCTGTATGCTGAACTTCGGCATATAGAGGTTCATTTGGAAACTGCTCGACTCACATGAGTGATGTTTGCTTAAGCCCGATACCCACTGTCCATAATTCAGTATAGAATTCCGTAACAAATTCTGTTCAAGTAGCACTACGATAGCGTGTACCGCAACTACGCTGGCTTCAGACAGAATTCCATACTTAATTTTACAGATAGAGCCCGTCCTATTTTTCATCGTAGTGCATGTTCAAGCACATGCGCAATGCACACTTTCAGCCACAGCGCATGCAAAGTAAGCAAGCAGCGTTGCTAATGTGATTCGAATGTAAAAAAAAAATCTTAGTTTCATGCGCTGTCAGCTATGAAACCTAATAATACAAGATAGCGTAACTTATGTGGGAATCACATGCATGTCTTGTTTGTGAAATAGCTTTCGGGAATAATTCTGATGTGCTTTATGGATTACGGCAGCCAACAAAACAAACATAATTTTCTTCTCTATGTATCGAAAATTGTTAGTAAACAGTGTTAGTGTGTACGCAACACAGAAGTTGTGCTGCATAATTCTGGTATAACATAGCAACCGATATTTATGAACAGAAATAAGAAAGGAATTTAGTGGATAATTTAGGATTGTGTGTGTCGGGCTATAGGAATAGCGTCCAAAGAACGTTGCTCGCGTACACATCTACTACTCGACCACAGTAGTCCTCCCGTGAGGGGAAGAAGCGTGGCGCTAGTAGTAGGTATACATGTCACAGGGAGGGGAAATGTACTGCACCTGACATGAGTTCATGGTACACGTTCAGTGGGGACGTAGCGCGGTGAAAATCGAGCCAGCTGCCTGTATCACATTATTATGGCCGGTGCTGTGGTGCACCACACCAGTTGTGCGCGGTCGTCAAGGACAACACAGCGGTATTTCACGTTTTTCCCGCGGGACTAGTTGTCGTGGTCGAGTTGTACACTTCCACCCTTCACTCTGTTCACCGAAACGTAAGTTCGCTTCTTTCCGCAGGTATTTTATGTATGAAAATATTCTGACAGAATAGTAAAAAAAGATAATGCAGGCGAAGAAGACTTTTGACTTTAATAACACCA
Source organism: Medauroidea extradentata (assembly GCA_003012365.1). Taxonomy (NCBI): domain Eukaryota; kingdom Metazoa; phylum Arthropoda; class Insecta; order Phasmatodea; family Phasmatidae; genus Medauroidea; species Medauroidea extradentata. The sequence goes on along the minus strand of PNEQ01054029.1, from coordinate 74,326 downwards.
TTCTAATATTACAAATGTGAAAATGCGTTTGTTGGCTTGTCTTTCTTTCACACAACGTCGCAGCAAAGGACTGTCATGCTTTTTACACACACAGTCATATATAATTTACTTTTACAAAAAAAACATATTTGGAAACTGGTTTTAAAAAAATGTAATTGGACAGGAAATGATTGTAAGTATTCAAACAGGTTTGTATACTTACAATTTTTGGTTTATTTACTACTACATTCTTGTATATTTTACAAAATTTGTAAAAAGTGACGCAAAAGAAATTTTGGCAATCAGTTTCCAAGAATTTTTTTTTGTGAAAGTACAAAATATTTTGTAAAACGTGACAGGCCTTCGAACGCTATTTTGTTTAACATCGAACAACATCCTCATAAATATGAATCCCTCTAATCCTCACAGACATTTGGAAAATTAAGACTAACTTACTGACTTGCGACATTATTGCTATAGTGCCTGAACTAATAAGGGTTTTGATATTAGTTTACAAGCTTTATCTTGTATATAAACGTACGATTTGTTTTACTATGTAGATATAGTATGGGCCAGAGAGTGACATATTCTACGTTTTATCCCGGATAAATGCGAGGTTTCTGTTGGATAGCTATCTAGCATTTATTTAATTATATACGTCATTCTTCACATTTAAAAAGCTACTGACGATAATGATGATGGAATTCGGTATAGAGATTTCCTAGGTCCAGAAATAACATATAAAATACTTTCTATCCCGGGAAAATGCACAGTTCCAGAAAAATTTAAATAAAATTTCTTGTTTAGGTGTGTGTATACTATATGTATATTTATAGGTAGTTTTGAATAAAATAATGATTCATACATGCTAAATATTAGTAGAAAGCTCCATAACGGTTATCATATTTAGATGTGTTTCCTCTGTACTACTCAGCACTTAATTTTGTTACTTATTACACATACTTAATAACATGATCAGAGTTGATGAAATATTTCTTACATAAAATTTCTAAATTTTATGTAATCTGTGACTTTTTTTCGTTCGGAATTATTTAATGCTTTATATATGTGTATATATATATATATATATATATAAATGGATGTTGGTGTGTATGTATATATCAGATCGATAACCTCTGATACGATTTAGCCGATAACCATGAAATTTGGCACAAACATTGATTTTTCATGGATAATAATTTTTTGTGATATATCCGTAACTCTTATTCTCCAACTTGTCACTAGATGGTGCTTCAGTGCATTAATCTCTATGCCTAACATTCACCTAATCTTATATATGGCATATAAGGAAGGAGGAAGGGTTTTCACCCAATATTCAATTTTTTATAAACACTGACAGGTAAAACACCTGCCGTTTTCTGGTAGTATATTATAAATATATATTGAAATGGCTCAATTTAATTGGGGACCTGAATACCATACCATGCTAATTCCAAAATTTAATTATTAGGAAACAAAGAAAAATTCTTTACTTTGTGCACTTATATCTGTCTGAAATATGATATTAATGGGAGAAAAAATAGTGAATTTTAATATGTAACATATTTAAGATAGGTATAAATGCACACGAAATATATATTAATTGTTATTGTAAATAATTAGGTTTTGGAAATAACTTTGTTTCTAATTCAAGTCCCCAATTGTATTTAACTCGCGAGCAAATCAAAATCTACTGATATACAATGATAGCGTCCTCTCTGGATGTCTCATGGATACTATATCAGCATGAAGACTGCACACTAGTTCAGTGTCTCGCACCTAGATGCCTGCGTCACTTAAAGAAAGGTTTAGTTGGGTTGAGCAAAAGTTTCTTCACCCAATAAAACATATTATTTGTATGTTGCCAAGTAAATATTTTTGTTGCTGGAAAAAAAAATCTTCTTTGTTGTTTTTTTGTTGAATTTCCCTAGTGGAATATTTGGTACGTATATGTAATTTTTTTTACTGCTGTGCGTATAATGTTGTGCAGAATAATTTCAAACGTATACGTTCTATCCTCAAGAATCGATCTCAGGACTTCTTATATTCGGGTTCACTCATAAGTATTCAGGATCAAGACTTAACGTGGGTGAGCGACACATGAAATTAGATAAACAACTTGTAAAATGCGTTAAATTTATACATATGTGTATTAGCACATTTTAAGTGATTGCTTTTACTTATCTAAAACATTATTGCATACATACTTCAATATGCACAAACATAGGTTCAGTTGGGGTAACAAAATGTACTTACATTTGTGTAGTTCCATTTAATCAGTAATTTGTGAAACACTATAAGTTAAATAAGTTGTGGATGTTACAATTTTGTACAGACGTAAATACAGGTAGTCTATTATTAAACTCAATTAAGTGTCATTTGCGAGTGTAGCATGGAACATAACAATGGGTTCATATCAGAAACAACATATTTTATTGACTACCATTGTACAATATTGTTACACGCACAACTCATTTTTGTACAAAACTTAGTTACGTTGTATATAAAATGACTTATTTTAATATTATGTTCCAGTCTACGTAATAGTTAATCGTCAAACGTTAATACTTACCTAAATAAACTACATATTATATTGTGTCAACAAAATATATGCTAATATTCGTATTTGTTCTGGGCATTATACATTTTTTTATCTGAAGTAAACGTCTATTTCGCCGTATTCTAACCCGTATTTGGTAAAAATATATGCATATATTCTCAGTGGACTGCTCCCATGCCTCGGACGTGGAAATGCGTTCTATCATACGGCTACCTAAGAACTTATGTCACACATCATGTTGGATTTTTCTTTATCAGTTTCTTATTAATGCTTTTAGAACTATATATTTGCACAAATATTATCAAAGGGTCTTAACTAACTTTCTTAAGGGCGCGGTTCACCTCAGTATTAAACATCCTTTTTATTTTTTTTGTTCCAGATATTTATTTACTTATTTTAAAAATAAATTATGACTAAATTTTCCTCTTAGAAAATTTTTGTATCTCTCATAGTTTTTGCGTAATGAGCCATTAACGTAAAAATTGCACTTTACGGTTTTATGTAGGCCGCTAAAACAAACTGAAATACCAAACCGAAAAATTTCACAGTGTATAAACGTGTTGTTTTGACACACACACAAAAAAAAAAACATTTTTGTAATTTTTAAAAGTTCTTTAAATTTTTAAATTTTAATTTTGAAATTCAGCATTTTTTTATTACATACAAAATAATTTAATTTTTTGTTTTATGTATGTCAAATCATAGCCTACAGCATTATTATATCCTGTAATTTTTTTCGGTTTGGTACCTATGTCGGTTGGTTTTAGTGGCGTACACAAAACCGTAAAAAAAAAAAGTCGAAAATTGAGGTGACTGCTGCCATAAAATGAGTCAACAGCAAAATGTTTTTTTTTTCATAGGAGAGTATGTTGGTACACAAGTATCTCCGTAAATAACTATTTTGGAATATGGATAATAAATTATAAAGAAAATATTTATAAAACAATAATTTCAGTTTAGTCGTATCGCAAAAATAAAACGATTAAAAAGGCTAGAAATTGCATTTTTAGTGTTTTTACGCTTATTGGTTAGGTAATCACGTCAAAGAAAGAAAATAATATTATTCTGACTAAAAACATAAATTTAACAATTAATATTTTGAGCTAACAGCATTATTACCGTAGATGTTTAAGTGGTTTAGCAGCAGAAAAAAAAAACAAATGTAATTATTCAATGAAACTATCTTAAAAATACGGCATTAATATTAAATAAAATTACGATGACGTTACGTAAATAAATTTCAAATAAAACGTAGATAGATTTTAAATAAAAGGAATCTAGTTCACTTTGCAAAATATACACACGGAAGAAATATTTAAATTCAATAAATTAGAACATTAAAAAAATTTACTATTTAAGAATGAATACAAATAAATACTTTAAAAATACTTTATGAACCGTGGCAACCACTGACGCACAAATAAATGTCAACTAGACGGATTTAAATATCACTACGAAATGTGCGTTCTGGCCCCTCGAATAAAGGTTTTTCTTATTCGACGGATAAAAAAAGGCAATTTTTAGGACGAAAGGATAATTTTCCTTGTTTTTGTTGAAAATAATGAAAATTTAGAAGGTTTTTAAGAGAAAATGTACAAAAACACTGCCGTTTTCTCCAATGTATTCCAAGATGTCGGAAAATTTACACATCTGTCAAGAATCCACCTTGTACGTCCTTCCACAGTATAGGCTAAATCATGCTACTAAATTTATTTCTGTACCGCAAGGCATAAATAATATAATATTAAGAAAAGTTTGTAAATATACAAATAGTGTATTTTCAAACGATAAATCAATGTACATTTGAACAATTTTCGTACATTCATAAAGAATTTCTAGCAGAGATACCTAACTAAAATGGTTTAGCTGCCAGTCTTCAATAAAACTTTTGTGAAAAAGTTAAAAATATTAAATATTATATTACAGACTGGCAGAGTAAATTTTTTTCATATTGAACAATCATGTGATTTCTTAATTGCTAAGAATTATTTAATCCACTTAAAAAATTGACTCAGTTTTTCCTGTTGACCTTGATTGACCAGTTTACTAACAACCAAAGGAAAAAAAATTACAGATTCTATTCCACGAGCGAGTGCAATTCCGAAATAATCATTGTATGAAAAAGGTTTCTGTGGTAGTTTATGAGTTGCAAACAGTTTCCTCCTCTACAGGGTGAGTTAGAATTCAACCGACAAATTTTGTGGGGCGATTCCTTATGAAAAATAAGATAGGATTTACATTTAACAGTTTGGCAGGAAAAGCACATTAAGGGTGTTAGACCAAATAAAAATGGATTTAAATAATCGATTTTAATGAACCCATCGAAAACCGCTGGAGGTATCGCAATAATCATAATGATACGTGCTGGAGGATAAAAAGACCTGATTTATGACGACATGAACGACGTATCTGCGGAAAGATAGGAGTGGCGCTCCTCAACGCCTCTGTGGTTAGGCAACTAATCAGACACTGCTACTACAGGGGTGGCGGTGGTCAGGCGGCCACATCTCTTTACGCCAACGTAAGCGATGAGAGTTCGATACCCGGTGAGGAACTTGTCTAAAAACCCGATGGCCACGTAGTTAAAATACCCTCCGGCGAAATGTGTCGGCAAATCTGCTACCATTAGTATGGAGGAAAGGAGGGGGAAGAGTGTGACCTGTGTGGCACTCCTCGTACACTCAGAATGGCGTGCTTTGGAGCCGAATGTGGTACATGTGACGTTTTAACACTGTTTTCCAACAGCACTGTAAAACTCTAGTTGTGTTGGTGGTTGTGAAGGCCGTGCTCTGCCATGTAGTGCAACACTATTAGTGGCCCGAACTCGCCGAATCTTGTGTGTGGTGAGGTGGAGGCTAATACGCGAGCAGCACAACGCTTGTACAGAGAGTGATATCCGAACAGAAGGCAGCCTCATCACACAACGTTTACTACACTGCACCGCCTGTTGCGGGAGACTGGCCACTTGGACGTGACGAGACCAAATGCTGTGCGTCAGCGCTATACATGAACGGTACGTACCAAAGAACAAGTGCTGCAATTTGCTGAAAACAATTCATCCATCAGTGCGCGTACTGTCGCCAACAGGCTTAACATTAGTCAGCGTACTGTTGTGCAGGTATTGAACGAACAGATGCTGCATCCATAACATTTGCAGTGGGTGCGCAGCATTGGGTCCGCCGATTTTCCGAGGCGACGCCGTTTCGCAGAATGGTTTCTGCACCAAGTACAGGTGGTACCTGGTTTTGCAACGAACATTCTCTTTACGAACGAGGCGTTCTTCCAACTAGATGGCGTGTTAAATTCACGCAATTGCCATGTCTGGTCAGATACTAATCCGTACGCCACATTTACCCGCAGTCACCAGCAGCGATTCGGCGTCAATGTGTGGGCTGGTATCATTGGTCATGTGTAAGTAGGGCCGTACCTACTTCCACCCCGCATCGGTAGCCACAGGTATTTTGTGTTCCTACAGGAATCGCTTCCGGAGTTATTAGAGGATGTGCCACTGCAAACAAAGCAACGAATGTGGTTACAGCACGACGGTGCGCCAGCCCATCGTGCGCATATAGTCCGCACATACCTGAACAACGCGTTCCCTGACCGATGTATCGGCAACGGTGGACTCATTGCGTGACCTGCACGTTCACCCGACCTTAACCAGTTGGACTTATTCTTTTAGGGGCTGATGCGATGCTAGGTGTACAGTATTAGACACAGGTGCTAAGTAAAGAAGATCTTGTTGGATGGATCGTCACCGCGGCTGGCAACATTTCCGACAGGCAAGGTGACTTTGCATGTGTCCGGGAAAAAATGGTGCATCGCTGTGATCTGTGGAGGCCGTTTAATCGAGCCATTCTTGTAGGTGTCAATGTGTAAATAAACGCTTCTCACTTACCCCGCTGGACTGCCCTGCATGTGTATGAGGTAGCAGTGTGGTAGACAGATGTGGGTGGCTCTGAACAGCATTGTCTGTCGAGCCATTTGGGAAAGGGGGTGAATGATGTGTGAATGGAGCAACGCCAGAATGTAAGGCGGAGGCAATGTGTAATCCCAGAGTCAACCTACTAACCAGCGACTTTCTCCACATGTGGCACACTGAGGTGATCGCACCAGGTATCGAACCCGCATTGCTTACGTCGGTTAAAAAGAGACGTTTCTGCCTTACTACCGCCGCCATCCCTGTAGTAGCAGTGCCTGATTAGTTTAATAACTACACAGGCGTTGGGGAACACCACTCCAATCTACCTGCAGATACGTCGGTCATTGATTTTGGGGAAACGGTTGGCCGGAGGGTGTTTTACCAAGGCGACCTTTTATGTTGTTTAATACATATTCTTTCATAAACAGGCATCAAACCGCGAGACAACGTTGCGGGCACGAAACGCCATACGCTCTAAATCTCGCATACACCATTTTCCTACAAAGGGGGATGATTCGTACCAATATAACGCCGTCAGAAATCAGGCCTTTTTATCCTCCAACACCTATCCTTATGCTTTTTGCGATACCTCCAGCGGTTTTCGATGGGTTCACTGAAATCAATTCTGCACACCCATTTTCATGTAGTCGTAACGCCCTGCCAAACTGTTAGGTGTAAACCCTACCCTATTTTCATAAGGAATCGCCCCACAAAGTTTGTCGGTCGAATTCCAACTCATTATGTATAGCTTGGCAATATAATTTAGCTTTTCGTAGTACTTTACCTCGAATGAAACGATTGTTCACATAATGTTTGAGGTGATACATGAGCAAATTTTCAAAAATTACTTTTTGGTGGACAATATAATAGTGTTATTTATGATTATTTTCAGGGGTGGTACGTTGGGCCCTTCCCACAAAACTCCCCATCCCACCTTTTTACCCTTCTTGTGTAGAGTCGAGTCATTGCGCGCATCAGTCGTGCCAACCGCGCTGCGAAGTGGGTCTGGGTCGGCCAGGGGGTTGTCTTGTTGCCGCGCGAGGGGTTGACTGCAGCGCTGGTTTGTAACTTCGCTAATTACTACTTTCATTAGAGGCGCGCGCAGACAAACGACGCCAGAGAAGGCGGGTGGGGTTGTGTTCGCTAATACTTGCCGCCAACACGTTGCCAGCAAGCTCGCGCTTCTCTGCGGCTTTCTAACGCACCGCACTTCACCGGTTGTCGTGGTGATTAAAACACGCCTGCACCCTCAGCGCCCCTGTTGCCAGTTTTCTTCTTTTAACCCCATCCCCATCTCCCGGGAAGGTAGAATAGATGGGAGGCTGAACCACGCACGTGATATGTACTCCTACACACTATCATACATCACTATACGCCATTCAACTGAGGAATATACAAGTTGTAACATAGCTTTTTGTCCAATGTTACAGATGAGTATAAATTTCAATTCATTTGTGAATTAACCTAGGTATTTACTATTCTATGACCATAGTTATCACGTGCCAGGAAGAATATAAGTTTTGATCCTCTATGTATTGACTGTATAAGGTATTGTGTTTTTGAACTTTAATGATTTCTACAGCTTTTATATCTATGCTAGAAATATTTTGTTTTGTACCGCGAATTACATCCTGACCTGATCACATAAGCGAAGAAACCCGGGGTTAGCTACGAGGAAAGTATTGACTGGAATTGGTATTGCGACGTTAAAACAAGAGAAGTAGTTTGTTGAAGAACGATTGAGGAAATTTTAATGGAAAATTAGAACGTTCCCGTCCATGTAGCATAACAGACGAGTAGTCGAGAAGACCTGGGGATTTCTTCGACGAGACGCTGAATATTTCCTACGCGTCATCAGAGAGGTCTCATTTTGCTTCTACGACTAATACCAGGAGAAATACATTTGAAATTATCCACGATGTCAACGCCGAAGAAGGATATTCAAGGGAATTATATAGAAGAGCCTGTGGTTCAGGCCATTCCATAGTCCACTTCGTGTTCGTTGCTGCCCTAGGTCTCCGAGGTCTTCAGTTCGACGGGTCCATCATTCAATGAACGAGGGGAACGAGGGTTTCATCCGAGGGCAAAGATGTCGCGATCGTCACACAAGAACCAAGAGGACGTGGTCGCCACCCAAGGACGTGAAGAACGTGGTCGAATAAGTATTGAGGGATGATCAAGAAACAACTGGCCCGAACTACTGCAAAACATACTTGGTACGACCCACCCAAAACTACGCCGTCGTACCAAGTTTAGTTCTTCGTCAAGAGTTGGAAAAGAATCTAGTAAATTTTCGATAAATTCCCGAAAAATTAGTTGATTATGCAGAACAGCTTTATAATTCTTCTCATATCTTACCGAGTGTAATTTACTTCAAAATGAACAAAAATCTAAGATCGACCAGAGATTTCTTAACCTGAGCTAGCAAAGAATTTAAAGATATTTATGAGCTATTGCGGGCTATTTTTGGATACGGCTAGAACTCAGAAATTTCGTAGAACCTGGGTTTGTAAGTTAAGTGATGGTCAGCTTCGTACACGAATTAATCACCTCGGTCACGGTAAAAACACATCATCTGAAATTCTATACACTATCATAATTTCTGCTTATTCTATTATTTAGTAACCTGACTTGTCTGTAGAAGTCATTATTTTTCCTACTGTGTAGTTTATGTTTAAATATATTTTCATATGGCTTCTACATGCGTTTCGTTTCCATTTGGTCAGTAGCTCTAGCAATAGAAATACTGGTTGATTTCCAATTTGTCTCATCCTTAATAAAGTGAAAGAAAAGTTTCACAGAGTGTCACAAAGTACCTCACAACAAATCACTAAGGTTAAAATGTATATTGTCGTTTCGGAGCCTAATTCACGTATGGTGTGTGTACACGTGCGATATATTCAAAAGATAAGCCCAAAAGGTAAATTAGCTGAATTTTAATTCCGTTTTTGGAACTCTACGTTATTTTGTGAATTTGGTATTTTTGTTTTGCTCTGTTCTGTTTCAATTTCTTTCTACTTATTTCGTGTACTTAGCGATACATGGACGCATTTAAGGGTAAATAATAATTAGTAGTTATATAATTGTTCATTTTAAATGGATAGTTTTAAGTGGCAGTATTTTCAAAGTTTAATATGATAGATATTGTAGATTTGTAAACTTTATTATTTCAGCAATTATAGTAAAAATAAATCAAACTTTTAATTCAATTTATAGGACGTTCAAGTATTTGTTTTTATATTAATCTCATTTATGTTCTAAACTACAATTAAAAAATAAACATACGTATACGTGTGTGTGATAAAAAATTTATTACGATTACAACATGTACTATGCACGTGATTTCAGGGAACAACTGTACTGAATTATACCATTACACGCATTCGCGCAGTTCAATTGACGGAAATAGACAATTAGGCAAATTTTCTGAATGTTGAAATTAATTCAAGGTACAGATCGATGTTCTATGTTAAACGCTAATATACACATTTTGTTCCTACCTATGAATGTTTCAAGAGATACAAAATAATACTTTCTGGTTTGTTGAATTCATAATAAAAAGCAGTGAAATAACAGACAGGGTCTTCATTTTGGCTCTATTTTCTGTAAAAAAAAACATACATATACTCTTCATTGACCTTTGCTATTGTATTTGTTAATTTCTTTTGCAAACGATAAAACACTCCTTGGAAAAAAATGTGCTAAATAAGTCATACTCTCGATCGCACACCGTGACAAATGTACAGCAGTCATCGTAGTCCTTTTTCCAAAGGTTATTTTAGTTAGAAACATTCAATTTAAGAGCTGTGAAGTGTCGTTCAAAACAAGTTCTATGAAAAAAAAAATAAAAAAATAAAAAAAAACGAAATACTAAACTACTTTACACATACGTATAATTGTTGTATATTAAATCAGGTTTTATATTCAATTAGATGCATAAAGGATCAAATATAATACTTACAGTAGAATATCTAACATACGGGGAGAGTTAATATCGTATACCTATTAGTAGAGCCACGATTTTATGGCGAAAATATTTCTGCAACATTTGGTTTCAATGCGTCATGTGCACATCTGTAGCTCTGCTACATCGTCTGTGATTGGATTATTTTACTCTCACTTGCCTTGGCAAATTACAGACGTACAGAGTCACAGTTATCTTACTCTGATTGGTGCAGTCAAATGGGAGAAGTGTCTGAACAAAGATACGCTGCCAATAACCATGAAGCAAAGCTGCCGATGTGAACGAGAGACACTGAAACAAAGTGGGGCAAAAATCTTTTCGCGACAAAATCGTGGCCCTACCTATTAGTGAGGAGTGTAGTTATAAACCCCTGCAATATTAAATAACATTCTTAAATATTTTCTTCTCTATAACTCCAAGTTTTTACGTGGCCAAGAAATATTTTTTGATTACATGTGAATCTTTTCAATATAGTGGTATTGAAACGAAAATGATAAATTTGTTTCTATTAGAATTTCTGGAGTATTTTTTTTATTTTGCCGAATGTGAGTTTTTTTTAGAGTCAGTGCTAATGTTTAACAAGTTATGTTCTTTAATACAACTTGGAATGTATGGTTTAAGATTTACTTTTTGTGGAGCTATAATTCGCTGTAAAGAAAACATTTTTAGAGAAAGAAAGATGAAATATATAATAAACGTTTAGAAGCGTAACTTTAAACAGGCATTATGACATATATGTTACAGCAGTATTTCTAGCATGATGTCAATTAGATTGTAGGTACGAAAACTATTTCAGCGGACCGATCTGATATCGCTTTTTATAGGTGCAACGCAAAGTTTTCACCTACGTTGAATCTGATTGCACTGTATTGGAATTGAACACGCACACACAGAAGTTAGGTGCAAGATGTTACGTCATATATACATATAACATTGTTGTAAATATATGCACCTTTGTAATACTTCGGCAACACGATACCATTTTTTTTGTTCGCATATGCGCAGCTTATTAAAACAAAGTGCAGATCTATTCTGTTCCAACGCTAACTTAAGGTTCATGTGAAGCTCTGCACCTGCACTTCGATGCATCGGTGCAAATGGCAGGTAGTGAATTTTAATCGGGACCAAGAAACAATCATTTAACATTCCTTACGTTTGCAATTTTAGTGGATACCTACTAGTTGTTAATATCCTGTATTCTATACCAAAACAAGAATTGTAATCGTCATTATATTGATACATAGACAGGAGAAGTTTCCATTGTTCAGGGCAGTCTTCGATTTCGTTTTCGCATGATCAGAATTATTTAAAAATACCTTTGCATCAAATAATCAAATAATTTTCACTCACATATTTCTTTGTCTTCCCCATAAAAGTTGGTAACGTTTAATCTACTAAACCGCTAAAATGAAACTGACATAATGAAAGGCGCAATACATAACTGGTAAACAAAGTTCCGAATTCGACTGGGATTTGAAAATAAAAATGGAAACGCTCATAATTTCGAGAGTCAACGTTAAAAAGTGTAGCAAAATGGAAACACCCACTTGAAAGAAAATAAACAAATAAATTAGTAATAACGACTTTGGTATGTTTCCTTCTTCCTGGTATGCTTCACGAAAAACATTTTCGGCTCGTGACTCACAAAATATCGTTATTAGGGCTAAATGTGATAGTAATAAGAGAGTGAGATAAAACAAGATGAATTATAAACTACTGTATAAATTAACGAATATTTATAATCGTGTTATTAACGGATGGAATTTAATTTAAAAAAAAAATTTTTTTTTTTTTCGCCATAAAATTGTTTTATGAAAATTCCGCCTTTACAATACGATTATTATGGAGCAGAATTAAAGTTTGAGATAAGTAAAATATATAAGCAATAACATGAACCGTCTCATTATTTTAGCAATATTTTTGCCCCGATTACGAAAAAAAATTGTAAACTACCTTGCCGAATTTTCAATCGGGAAAACAGCCTGTTTTCCGAAAGAAAATTCAGAAAAATTATATTGCCCATGTATATAATATCAGTATTAACATCCTAATTAGTAAAGCAACTTAAATTTAAAATTTTGTCATTTCCATGACCACAATTTTGTCTAAATGTCGTCGTTTTAAACGATTTTTGATCACTTAACAAATACGAGGAACCATTATTGAGAACTTAAACAACTTACGTACAGAGTAAGTTGACTTAATATAAATTCTTGTTCACGCTACACTGACTTTTTTTCAAAGTATCTACTGTACTTACACAAGATAGCCGATAAACTTTTTTTTTTCAAATGTTATTAAACTTGACCTAGTACTTAATAACATGACTTGACTTTTATGTATATTGTCAGTGCCATGTACACATATTTTCGAAATTGCAGCCTTTTAAACAGTTTTTTAATGCACGAGATGTCTGAGGAACAATTTTTACAGAACTTAAATTGTGTGAACACATAGATGAATGGACATGAATGCATTACGCTGTTAATGACGTTTCCTTTTTAAATTTTATTGTCATACGAGATATACGAGGAACAAATTTGTTAAATTTCATGTAATGTTACCCGAATTGTGTTCTTTTTGTTCGTGTTAACTGCATATTTTCCAAATGTGACCAATTAAAAACTTTGTTGATGCTATTTCGTATCTCAATATATTTTGACCAGTGACTAAACAAGATGTAGGCCTATACTAGTTCGGTTTGATTTAATATTTGAGTGGTACTTAACGTGGTGACGTGAGCTGCTAGAAATGAATATTTAACAACCGTAATTCAGTTCACAGGTACCGAAACAATAGGGTACTGACATAGTCGTTATAAAAAATACAGATTTAGTGAATCGCAGTAGGGGCAGAAAAAAGTCGTCGGGGCAAGGACACTGTTGTATAAATACACGTTCGCCGCGATGTGGCGTGGTGGAAGTTTGCGCCGTGTGGTTGGTGGGCCTGCCTTCATTTCTCACCAATGCGAGCGCTCGTTAAAGCGGGACAGTTCCCTTCTGCGACAGCTGTCGGGTCGTAAGTTGCGGTCATGCGGCGTCCTGACGACTGCGCCACGCGTTAATCGGCTCGCTTAAGTAGCGGTTGTAGTTGGCGGGTTTTGTCGAGCCCTGGGACTGCCCCCTCCCCATCACTCTGGGGTGTCGGTGCGGTGTTTCTCACCGTCAAAACTGCGTTAGGACGCAGCTGGTGACAATTCCCCCACCAAGAAAACCGCTCCTCCTTCGCGCCTACAAGAAACGTGACGTCAGCTAAAGACGGAATGGAGACGCTGAAATATAACAGCCATTTAAACTTCGACAACAGACACTATGCAGATAATAGATGGTTTTCATTTTTGGAATAAAACTTGGAAATCCGCAATAAATCATATAAAAAAAAAACAAATAACTATATGAAAAGTTTTTGGAATAAAACTTGGAAATTCGCAATAAATCATATAAAAATACAAATAACTATATGCAAGGTTTTTTTATAGTAAAACTTCTCTATTAACATTTCACGAGGTCTCATGAACCGAAAAACTTTGCCTAGTATCCTAAAAGTAAAGCAGAAAACATATTCACATATTTTCTTTGTGTCCATGTCATAAACGTAATGTTATATGTAATTATATTTACGGTTTATTTTAAAAAAAATTTAGTATTGACACAGGATAGAAATTTTACTTTGGAATTGTAGTTAAATTTATACATAAACAATGACTGGCGGCATTATTATTTCTGGATTCGAAATTCTTCAAATAAAGTAGTACTTCACTTTACCAGTATTGATTGAAACAGAATCGTGGGACGGAAAAATAATTCGCAGGTACATACATTGTATGAATTAAATTTCTGGGACCGAGCAACTTATTATTGCAGAAATATAAGTTTTCTACTTTGCGTGTAAGAGGTTCACAACAAACATAAGCATTTACTAATTTTTACAGTAATTTATATCTTTCCAGTGCATGTTATAAAAAATGATTCCACGCGCTTTTATTTATAGAAATCTACTGCTCACCACAAAATATTATGTACTAAAATTACAATTTTATTTAATTAACGAGAGATAAATAAATTATGTAATGAAATGTAAGTTTTCATAAGTAGTCAAAATGCGGGTAGATTTGTTTTCATGATCAGGGCAGAAAAAAATAATGGTTTCATTAAAAAAAATTTAACATGCAAAATGTTTTATTTAGGGTATATAACTTTCACTTACACATTTTATTCAAATATGTCACTGGTGTTTCCATGAATTTGAATATTATAATATGAAGCAACGATATTAGTACAATGTAAATATAGACTGATGGTTATCATTAGATAGAAAAAATAGTATGTTTTTAATGAATGTTTTTTCACTTTTTTGTATACATAGTAACACAGTACGTTTTATTAAATCCACGTAAAGATGGAATGGGAATAATAGCCACACAAAACAAGTGTTTTGAGATTAGAAACGTTTGACCCAAAAACCACAGTGAGGATACAATTTTCACATGACTAGCCATGTCTGTCTTTGTTGCATGGTTTATAGAACTCGAGCTTGTACCATAATATACGTGATCGACAATAAACTGAGCAGTTTTTAAATGAATCTTTGAAAACTTTGCAAATAATTCAAAATGTATAAAGTGTTTGTTTACCTCCTCACATTTTGTCTTGTAAGTCTGACAACGAATTACCAAATCTAGTTCCATATGTTTTATAACTTAAATACCATGTTCGGTATTACTATAAAATTATATCGATTTATCGATATTCAGCTTATATTGTAAATGTTTTAAAGCAACTAGTCATAGTTTCCACAGATATTACACTAAAATTTGCTACAGGTAAACATAAATTGATGCGGTTATAATATATAAGCTTTCCATTCGTTCGATCGCACGTTGCTTTGTGTTAGGCCTATAGTTAAAATGATCCTACAAGAGATCGAGTCGCGTATGTTGTACAGACGGAGAGCAAAATCTTGAGCGGTTCTGAGCAGGTAATACTGTAATATATTTCCTTCTTACTTGCATGAACTGCTAGGTTTTACTGATCCCACATTATTTCCACTGGGCTGTTAGATTTTACTGTTTGTCAGCACTAATTGTAACTATATATATTGAGATATCATTAAAAGTCTACTTTCATTAAGTTAATAACGTGCAGCAGGTATATACAAACTAACAGAAAGTTGAAATTTAGCGAGGCTGTCTTAAATGTTCGAATTATCAATAACGCGCCTGTTCCATACATGCCTACATATGATTTTACATATACCCATACAGCAAAATTACAGCCAAGATTCAGAGCCGGTATTTCCCTTTACTTGCAACTGAATCTTAAAAATTATTTCTTGTTTGGCCTCTATTACTAGCAAAACTATCTGTACGTGTTTGCCGAAACATGTTTATTTTGTTTGCCCAGTACTGAAAAGTATTAGTTGATTGTAAATTAGTATCATACGACATTGAAGTTTTAATCGAGCTACTGAAGATAAGTGATATAATATAAACCAGTTCAGCTTGGTATTTAAGAGGGCGAGGTACATAAATAAGGGCTGAATTCTTTAATTCAGGTCTACACTTTTTGAAAGTCAATAATGAAAAACTACAGGACAGTAGTCCTTGAAAATTATGTTTACCAACTTTATGAGCTAACATTTATCCATAATGGTTCATTTGTTAAGCGTGATCTCTTGCGCCACAGTTAAATGTACGAGATTTCGGCGTCAGAGATTGTTCTTCAGATACACGTTAATCGAGAAAAATCTTTTGCTCAGAATGTTAGCGAAAACTATTGCCAAGAATTGCTGTCTTGTGATTTTTGCAAATTATCTTTGAGAAACCGGCAATTCTAAACTGATTCTTTCAGCGCTTAGTTGTATACAATGCCACTCTTAAGGACGACAAATTGCTGCAATGACTTATATACTTTTTATATCGTTCCGCAATTCACTCTTGTTACTGGAATATATATTATCTGATTGAGTTATTTTTGCTTAAACATCAACCTTTGAACAAAGCGTATTCTGGGCGACATATTCCCATTACTAGTAATCGGAGGAAGCCACACTTAGATATTCCCAAGTCTACGACCCTTAGTTCCTTCGCGCGCACATACACGCCGAATCACACACGTGCGCGCTCCTGCAAAATATCGTGATATCTCCGGGCCAACTGGCAGAAATCTTCTCCGACTGCCGACTCTTGAAATTAAGCCCATTACTGGCGGCGCCTGCAGAGATATTAACCCGATGCTATCTGTGCCGCACAGTGGCCTGGAGCAAGGGCTGGCGCGCTGAATAATGGGATGCTAATGCCTGTGCCGTGTTCCTCGGCAGTGGCAGTGCGCCCCGAGGCAAGACCTGCACCGCGCAGTCGGCCAACTTTCGGAACACACCTGCCGAGCGTTATTATTGGATTGTAGGAAGAAAGTCGCTGCTGCTTCCTTCCAGAGCTTCGTACCACATGCCGTGTTCAAATGCACTTTAGGTACAGATAATGCTATATCGCGAAAATTTTCAGTGCCAACATACCGTTGAAATGATCTTTGAAAGAACAGATTCCAGTTCCCGAAAAGTCGTTAATACTGACTGTTTGGAAAACTCCTGTGTTTTATTTCGTCTCATCGTTTGGGTCGTTTGTTGTTTTTTCTGTTTGTGTCCGACATCTTTGTGTTTTCGTTTCGTCTCATCGTTGTGTCGCATGACAATTTAGGTTTACTTTTTTATTTTTGTTATTTCTTTCATTTTTATTTTCTGTTTGTTCCTTGTTTTATCTGACCAGATTCCAGCTTTGGAATTTGATGTTGTATATGTATCCTGATGACTAATGCATACTCTGCTTATTTATGTTTTCTTGTCTTATTTTTAGTTTTCTTTTGACAGTAATTTATTTCGCAATGGAGTATGTTCAAGCAAATAAATCCAGTCATACCGTTGAAAACAATGAAGTTTCTTGCTACTTGTATGATCGGGTGTCGTAAGTCTGACATAACGTAGTTGTCTGCAGACCTAATAATATGCAAAAAATATTACAATAACGGGATTCTTATTAGCTCTTTCAAATAGGGCAACAGCTCCAAGTACAAGCTAAAGCCAGTAATCTTTTGTTAAGCAGAACGTACGTTGAAACCTAGCAAATAGTCAGGTTTTCACGTCATAAACCATAACCTCTAATGATTGGGCGATATACTTCTGACACAACGTAGCCGTCTTCAGACCAATGCAGGCATCAAATATTATAATAGCGGGGTTCTTATTGGCTCAGTCAAATAGGGTAACAGCTCTACGTACAAGAGAAAGCCAGTAATAATCCAATTAGCTGAACATGTGTTGAAATCCAGCAAAAAGTCAAGCTTTCCCAGATAAACCATCATCACTAACTATAGTTTCCACCCTGTCCAGAAACAAGAGCAAAATTAGTACACCACGCAAATCCTAGACTAAAAAAAAAAAAAAAAAAAAAAAAAAAAAAAAAAAAAAAAAAAAAAAAAAAAAAAAAAAAAAAAAAAAAAAAAAAAAAAAAAAAAAAAAAAAAAAAAAAAAAAAAAAAAAAAAAAAAAAAAAAAATGAAGACGAAAATGTAAGTGGCATGTTGTACAGCAGCAATTTACGTGCACAACGTGGCAACACTGCACGGGAAAAGTCTTCTTTAGCGCTCCACGTTTAAAAAATATTTTATGTATGTTACGTCAACCGAACAATAATGTTTGAAATGCTTTATAAGGGAAATTCTTGAAATCGCTGTTGACAAGGAAATTCTGTGTAAAACTACTAAGGTTATTCTTGTAAAAAAACTAGTTATTTTTTGTAATATTTCATGATGTAGTTTTGTATTTGTGCTCGCAATTAAACAATTGAATTCGAGGAGATTAAAACATCTGTAAATGAGAACGAACTGGTGAAGACTTTAAGACTCATATACTTCACTTTGAGGCGTGGTTAGTTTCCTCACGGGCAAGCTAAACTTATGAGAATGCTGAGAATTTTTGGGATGAACTGTGAATACTGCTTACAATTTTTTGTAATCCATTTTGTCTCTATCTTTACTATTTTTATACGAAACTTTTCATGTAACTAAAAACTAGTGTAAACGTGTCGTAGCATTCAAAACTTTACTTCTATAGCCCCAATTACTAAATATTTTTTTTATATTATAAACGTTGGAAAGTGTTCACTTTGAAGTGAATCACCTATATTCGACAAAGACAAGTCCCGCCGGAGAAAAGCGAACTATCGCCGTGGCGTCCTTAAACCGTCACATGTAAATGGTGTAACGTTCTCAGAAGCAGCCACAATACTGTAGCATAGATATTAGGCGTGAAGTGTCTTTGTTCTATGTTTGTGGCGTGCACCACGTGAGATACCGCATTAGAAGTAAGCGTATCAATGTCGCACAGTATGCTGTGCCGTGTAATATCGTATTATTCAACAACATGAGCACGGAATGGAAGATTTGTGCACCAATACACAGCTAGTGTACGGAAGTAATACGAAACGTAATCGCCTTTTCTGACAGAGAAAAATATGCGGGAGAATTGCTTTATCGGCTTGCATGCGCCAGCAAATATGCAGCAGCTGCTGTTGGGACATATGAAAGAAATAGTTTCTAGAATTAGAGAAGAATCGAAAGCAACAGATGTGAATGGAGGGGAACTGTAATACCAAGTGAGAAACGAAAACATATTTCGTATAAAATGTGCGTTGACTACTTCAATCGTGGCGTGATTCAACATACAATACAAAACTTTTTCATCATGAGTAAAGAGGTTCTAAGCCTTTAAACACTTATTAAGGTACAAAAAGAGAAAACAAATTTTCTTAAGAAAAAAATTGTTTCCAGGAAAATTACTAAAAGAAAGTAGGGTTTCGATTGAAGAAATACAAAAACAAAATGAAAATACCGATGGAAACGCGTGACACTGTTGCCTGGAGGGGACGGTATTAACGACGAAAGAAGAACAGTCATGAAGCCGGGGACAAACAGAAGACTGTTGTGTATTTAGATAAAACGTATAAACATTATCTTACACAGTTAATAAACGATGGCAGACAGCGAAACTTCAGGTGTACTCAAGAATCACAGTGCGAACCAGAGGCATAGTTGTGCGTACAAGCTCTGAAAATTGGTTTATTCTCGGCGCGTACGTTATCTTCAAAGATAAGAGAAGAGTGGAGTATAACACGAAGACATGAACTTCGAAAATTTTTCTAAAAGGATGCAGAAAAAGTGATTCCAAACCTTCCTCATAACTTTTTGCGATGGACAACGCACCATACCATTCCGCACAAGTTAACAAAGATCCAACCACAGCTACAAGGATATCGGAAATAAGGGTGTGACTGGACAGTAATAATACTGCATATGAGCATGACATGCTCAAAAGTGAAATACATCAACTGGTATGGACAAGATACCCATCTCCAAAATATTACATTGATGGCATCCTCGAAAAACTTGAGCAAGAGGTAGTTTCATTTCATCCGTCACTGTGAACTGAATGCTACAGAATTTGTATGGAACACGGCGAAACTTCTCATTGCTGAGAAAAACGTCGCACAGCATTCAGAAACAGCTTATCACTAACGCCATCAACAGCATTGCGAAAGACGAACGGTGTAACGCAATTTTGCATGTACGAGGAACATATTATACATTTTGGAAAAGTGATGCCACCGTGGAACACGAAATTCAACAAATTATTGTTATGACATTGCCTGGCAAGTCGGACAATGAGAGAGGTTCGTCCTGCAATGGGTCCAGCGTTGGGAAACCACGGAAGACAGCAACTCGCCACCTCCCATCGTAGTGGCGCAATAATGAGGACAAGAACGCCGATATATGGCATTGTTACCAAGTAAACCAGGTCTGTCGTCCGCCAGCACTCATACTATCAACAACAGTCCAGCTCTACTCCGGGGCTCGGGGGTCGAGTCCCGGCGAAGGCGTGCTCGTCCGTCGATGCCGTCTACCTCATCAATCCAGCTTCCAGTATGGTCGTCAGATCTAATTATGTGGTAGCAACTCTCAAATTAATATAGTATGTTGATAATCAGTAATATTGCACTTCCCTTTTAAATTAATAAAATACCCTACTTTATAACCGTTTTCGTATTCCGAGTGCCTGCCATTGTAGTACAGTAAACATTGCTTAAGGCTCGGTTTCAGTCGCCACATTGAATTTGATTTTTTATTTTAACTTTTTTGAGATTCTGAGAAGAAAAATGTTAAATCGGCGACTATGCCACAAATTCTATTTACCGTGAGCGACAATACAAGCGTGGCAATAGAGCTAGTAATGTATAGTTAGGTCGCGATTTGTTCGGGCAAATTATCAATATAAAACAATTTTCCACACAGATCGCGGTGTAATTACAAGTTAACTGCTAAATCGCAGGTCTGTACTGTAGCGAAATGTAAATAGAATTTGAGGTACAATCGCATACTCAACCTTTTTCGGTTTGTCCTGACCCCACATCTGCAGATTATGCAGGTTCACCTTCCCATATGAAGGAGAGTCAATCGGTAAAAATAAGCTTAGATATAGAGGCAATACTCTGGTCATGAAACAACGTGCAAAAATATAGATATAGTCCGGGTAAATATCGTTCGGTATGCTCATTATGACCTCATTAAAAATTAATAAAGGTATGGTAAACCAACTGTAAGGTTCCGTTGTTCATTAGAGGGACTAACAATGGTTGCATAGGTTGTCTGGTTTTGATCGTTCGTACCGCCTATGTTGGGGTTCCTGTTTTATATTCGCCCAGTATATGTATCTGTGTTTCAGTAGTCGTGAAACTACTGGAGAACCAAAGGATTAAGAAAAAAAAATATTCTTTTGGCTTTCTCTGGATATTCAGAGAAGCGTTCGCTACGAGCGAAGTCAGTTGCTGTATATTTTCATCTCCGCTTCCGCATTTCCCCAACTTCGAGAGTCTTACATCAGAATCGACACGAGAAAGAGGAGATTGTATTTGCTGTTGGAGAATGGAGAAGGGGGTGGGCAGGCTTGTTTCCTTCCCACATTCCTCGCCAGATTCCTGTTCTTATCGGAAGTTCCCTCGCCACTGTTCCCCACACTTTCTGCGGGAATGTCGGAATAATGCGACTTTCGCCCTATAATGCGGAAAGAAGAAAGTGAAAAAGGTTTTCAATAGTTCATGGTGACTCGTAAACTAGCTACATAGCATTTCCTGTTACAGATAAATAAAACTGAAGTGTATTGTGAAGTGCGTGTGTGTTGGTGTTTGGGTTTTTGTGTGTGAAGGTGTGTGATGGCGTGTGTGGTTGCTAGTCGCTTACGTTTACGTAAACTGTATTGGAAAATAAGCTAATAACGTTAACAAACAAACATGTTCATACTGAAGTCCATAATTATACAAAATTCTCGTGAAAAGTTTGATAGCCTGGTAAATGTAGCAGAGTTGCAGTCTGTGTTCATTTGGGTAGAACCGGCCCACAGTGGGGCAGATGACCCAAATCTGCAGCCAAAACGTTTAAACCAATGTTTTGTCGAATTTTTTTATTTGCAGCATAGTTCATGTTAAAAACACATTAACTAAATCAAAAGTGAGCTCTTATACATTTTAGTAATTATGAAGTAATTACTTTTTTTATTGAAACAATAAATGTTTTGCACCAGAGAAATGAAAGTATTCTGAATCATTTAAAACAATATCTTTGTAATTTGTGACAAATGTTATAACTTATTGAAGGTTATACTATACAAATATACTTAAACCATACTAACTGACGATAACAATACAAAATAGCAAACAAACGTATTTGATAAGTTGAAAACATTATCAATGGTTGAGAACAACAAATATTTAGCCCTATTTTACACTTGCAATACTTGAATATATATACCATCTTTAATACAAAGAAAACTATGCAACAGAGAATCGAATAGTGCTTATCTTAATCAGTTCTTATAAAATTTATTCTTTTCCTGTTCATCTCTCTCATTATCCTCATCACTAGACTCTTCGTAGCTGCGACTACTACTACAGCCGCAAAGTCTAATTTTTTTTAACTTGAAGCAATGGAAATACTTGTTTGAGCAAAAATAAATGATGTTTGCGTGGAGGAGTTTTAGCTGAAGACAGTATTGAGTCAAGAGAAATTAATAATGTGTACAGGGTATTTTTGCGCAAGATATATTCAAGTAATATGAATTATTTAAAACATTTTTTTATAATTAGAGCACAATGTTGTAACTTATTGTATACCGTACAAATAAATTTGAACAATTCAAAATTACGGTTATAGTATAAAATTGCAGACAAAAAATTTTATAAATTAAAAATATGATTATTTGCTCAGTCTACACACGTAAACGAACAATTCTTTGACCTTCTTTGAACTTGCAATAGATAAATATTCACACCACCTTTAAAACACAGATAAATTTACAGCAGAGAACATAATATTTTTTAACTTAGCAATTCTTGCAACAATCGAAATGTTATTTTTACAGTTAATCTCTCTCACTATCCTCATCACTAGACCATTGCTACTGCTGCTACTACTACAGCCGCGAAGGTTGGTTTCCGGATCTTCAAGCGAAGCAAGTACATGTTTAGGCGAAAAACCATGATGTACTGCGCTTATTATTCTCATTCCGAAAGGCCACCTCTATTTAGTTTTCAGATTCGGTGTAAAATTAATCGATTTGTGAATTTAAATTTTTGGCTTTCGGCCGCAGATTTGAGTCATCTGCCCCTCTGTGCAATGTTACAATTAATTTTTATTTAGGATTATTTCTGATAAGAAACGGTGTCTGAAAGTCTATTCTGACTTATTATTCGTTTCTCATTGCAGTGGGTTAGTTCGAATGTGTTTGTGTTTAATTAATTAAAATGATTACAGCATGTTAACTTAATCTATCTGCTTTTCTTTTTATACATGATTTATTAAATCTGTTAGACTCCCCACCCTGCGCAAGGAAGGGTAGATTAAATTTATATCTTATCCCGTATTATTTATTGAACTGTTTGGTTTTTGTTGTGACTGCTAATTAGAATGTGTGGGGTGGTGTGTGTGTACGGTGTTGGTGTAATTTTCAGTTGGTTTAATCTCTAATTTCTTAGGTTTCATCCATGACGTTTCGAATAAAAGTCTGTCAAGGTACAGAATGACAAAATATATTCCGTTAACAGTAGAGAATGCCACGTTAAAACAGTCAAAATGTGTCACAAATATTTCATCAAGTGCATGACTATCTAGAAAACTGTGATATACAGCGGCACCAGGAACGTAGCATGGTGCATCTCTGCAATGTTGGTAGTCGTGCCATGGCAGTAATATCTGAACGAACATTTATCGACTCTACTCTCCGGTTGCGGGATATATAAAAATAAATAACGCTCGCATGCGAACGTCACATCAGAGTAACTGGTACGTATAGCTCTTCGTGCCCGCGACAGCTTGCATATCTCGAAGTCACGTGAGTCTGGATGGCTCGGAGAGGTATTTAAGGACATAACTATGAATTAACACTCTTTAACTCAATTGTGCACACAAATATTTCTTGAATTCTACTATTACTGTATTAATGGCGCAAGTATTTAGTATAGCTTAGATACCCCAGTTTTTACAAAATTTTCATAAAATTTAGATTTTACGAAACAAGTGAGTGAGGTAATTTTGCCAGCGCTTGGCATCGAGGTCTTAAGCGCTGGAGAGGGGTGACATGCGGTGAGTATGGAGCAGCTCCGGAATTAAAGGGCGAGGAAAACGGGACATCTCAGAGAAAACCCGCAGGCCAACGGCATCGCCCAGCACGATTCCTACGTGTGAAAATGCGGGGACCGACTACTCCTGGATTCGAACCCGGATCGCATTAGTGGGAGGCGAACGAATGGTCTGCGCATTCGGCCACCGTGGCGCCTTTACAAAACGAGGATTCGGAAATTCCGAGAACTAGTGGTCCGATGACAAACCAAAAAAGGCCTACGTAGTGTCGAAACTCGTAGATTTGTAAAATTTCCTATCGACGATAGGAAATAGTTTTAAATCCCACTCTCGAAGTGTCCGTCTTCTCAGAGCGCCTTGTGGTGAGCGGAGCTTCATCTTATATAAATTAATTTGTAACCTGTTCAACACACGTAACGTCTGCTTAGGAATAGCATTAAAATACATTTACACGAGTGTATGTCTCATGGTTTTCAATAATAGCTTATCTTCTAGTACCGGTTAAGGTGGCCAAACGGTAACACATTGTACCCGCATTCGGGAGGAACCGGGCTCGATCTTCGTTTTCGGCCATCCTGATTTCGGTTTTCCAGGGTTTTCCGAAGTCTCTCCAGGCGAATGTAACGATGGTTCATTTAACAAACACCATTGCCGACTCCTCTCCAAGCTCCTTGTCGTAGTAACAAGCTGCGTGTCACCGTTTCTTACAACCTCGCTGTCGATTAGACGTAAAGCCTACTTACCGAAAATGGCCAAAATAGTTATGGTCATTTTGGTGGGGTTCGAGTGTCCAACTCTTTTATGATCGACTGCTAAAGACTTGAGTTGGTAGTTATCCCCACTCAAACACTGTTTCGTCCCACATCTTGCTTCTCACCAGACGAATCATGTCAGGGCAGCTTTGGGTGTAGACTATGCGTATAGAGTACACTTTCGTTTTTATATTACGTAATTGGTTGACTCCAGGGGTAAAGTATCCGTGTAAGACTGCACCGACCGTTCAGTAACATGCTTCCAGAGGTAGGCTGAGGAGCGACGCGCGTACTGTGTCACCCTTGTAATCTCCGCGCTTCTTGACCATTGAAGTGCAACTTTTGTCCAACAGGCGACGAATATAAACCGATGAAATTAGAAATAATTATTGGCAGTAAAATGACAGTTGACTGAAAAACTCTATATGTTTTGACTCCTGGGGCCTTAAAGGTTCAAATAAATATGTTCCTAATTTCACAGATTAGTGTGATTAGTTAGTTGTCAGCAGTTTAAAAATTGACACGTATTTTTCTTCTCATAGGTTGCTTAAATTTATGTTTCAACGTGTGTATTCATCACGAATAACCTAAGCCATATTTTAAAGAACTAAACCGCGGTACACAATGATTTGTACATGCGTAATAAAAACAGCTAGAAGCGCTTCAACTATATATATAGACACACACATACACACACGTGTTACTTCACAAGAATCAAAAGAACTTCAGTGTATCACATTGGCACTGGTTCTGTCAGTAATATGGACTTACACTTTTCTTGAATGTTTCATAGAGTCAGTGTTCTTCAACCCTTCTTTCAGGGATTTTTTGTGCGTTGACGAGGCGTCGGCGTTTAAGTGCAGGATAAATTTGTTGAAGACAATGTTACATTAAATAATTATTTGTAAATTAATTTTTTACTATTATGTATTTAATCGGGATTTTACACAGGACTCACCTTGTAAACTAAACTGACATAAACGCAGTCGCAAGAAGCTGTGAATCAGGAACCTCAAAATCACACAAATTCGCCTTAGCAATTGTGTATTTATAAATGCGCCTTTCATAACGTACAACAAGGCAGATACAAATGTCTCGTCAGTGCGTCTACTTGTGGGTACCAAGAATAAAAACACTTTCGTCAGGTCGACTTTAGTTTAGAGAGAGGCCATACTAGAGAGCAACGAGGGAGTCCGCGCATTCGCCAACAGTACTAAAACTGCCAACGAGAGGATAGCGCAACATTTGAATTTAAATTGCAGTTACCTAACATCCTTCCTTTAATTCAGGACACATCAGATTTAAAGAATTCTAAACTTACATAAATAATTTTAAGTAGCGTAAACTATTCAAATATGATGTGTGACAGGGGACGTTTAGATAAGCTAGTGTAGTCTTCACGGAACGGTGCGCTACTTTATAGACACTTCATGACAGAAAGCACCCTCTCCCATAACCGCAAGAGACAAAGTGATGCTTTGGCAAAGTCCTTATCCGCAGATAACCTTTCAGTAAAAACACGTACCGTCGCTATTCATATGCAAAAATAACAATGGTTTGTAACTTTGGCTTCAAGAAAATGAAACCGTACCACAACAACAGTACATCTTGGATACCATCAGGTATGCATTGACATTCAATAAATTTGATACAGAAGACACCCATAAAACCCACTACAGTAAATACAGCGGGGCTGGATTCTAGAAATTATGGATAGAGATGATTGTTTTTCGCGGCAAAACTTGACAACTTGCTGGGTTTCAACGCACGTTCGGCGTATCAGAAGATTATTGGTTTTCGTTTGTACGTGAAGCTGTTTTTCTATTTGACTGAACCAATAATAATCCTGGTATTGTAATATTTGATGCTTGTTATTGATCTGCAGACAGCTACGTTGTGTCAGACGTGTTTCACTCAATCATTGGATAAAGTGGAAAATGGCGAAAATATTAAACATAGTCTCCAATAAACTTTAGTATCTCAACAGTGACACGTGTGAACAGTTTTCTGGCAAATCACACACGTTCTATGTTAAAACTGTACAGTTATAGTTGGGTCTGTTGGAGAGGGACACGGCGCTTCATATAAACTATAGCCAACATAGGTGCAAAACCTTCAGTGTTATACATAGCATGTTGGAGCCTAGCAGTCAACTTTTCCCGCGATTTACCAATGTCTCTACCAATCATACATGTTGCGAAAAACTACGGCGTTTTAAGGGTATGTTGGCACAAAACATTTTCGCGATATACCACCATCTCTACTTATGACCGTTAAAATGTGTTTCCTGTAATGTTACGTTACTTTATTGATCAGATAAGGCGCATAACATTATATAAATATAAAAACTATTCTACATAAAAAAATTGTGCAGTGTACTGAAATAAAATGAACGCATGGTAATAATAACAGTTTTTACAATTTTTAAGTCGTTAGATAGAGCTAGTATTTGCCAAAGTTACTGACGACATGTCAAAATAAATTCAAATTAATTCAAATACATTTAAGGAAACTAAACTTTTTCCGATGCTTCTATTTGATATATTTAAGGTAGAGTTGGGAAACTTAATATGCTAATGACCTTGCAATATCATCTTAGCTCTACGAAAACAATAAGTATAATGCATTACGTAGAGATCGAAATTGTAGGACTCTTTAAGATGTATAATACTTCAAATGAACGATAATGACTCAGCTATTTGCTTAACGCCTATTAAAAACAATGAGTAGGAAATTGTATATTTTATCAGGATGCATGATTTCCATTCCGGTTTTCGTGCTGATTGTGTCTGTTAAATTTGACTAAATGCATCAACTATTGAAGTGAACACGAGTTTTGAACAAAGCTGTTAACGAAGTAAGAAATTTTGTTCACATTACGTACTATAGTAATATTACGGATTTGCTTTTCATAGTTATAATTTACAGAAAACCTCTACGTATGTGTTTTATTGTCACATCAGAGAGAAAGTCGAGAAACTGTTTAATCTGTAAGTTCGTTTCAATTTAAAAATAATAAAAAACTTAAAATGGTTAAGCTTAGCCATTACACAGGCGTGAAGTTCACAGTGTCTAAAATATTTATAATGTGCTTAAAAATGGTGTTGAAGAAATTCCACAAAAATTAACGGAAAACAATTTCAGTACATTTCGTAATTTAAAAAAAAATAAAATATGAAATACTTAAACGTGAATGAGAGGAGAAAATTTTATATTTGCACAAAACTAAGAGTAAGTTTAAAACAGAAAATTTAAGCCGCAAGAATTACGCAGTGCGCGTTTGTTGCGCGCACGGAAACATAGGTCAAATAAAATAATTCAAAATGAAATCGTTTAGTAACAATTTCAGTCAATGGAAGCAAGCGATAATACCGCCATCAGAATATGGTAATCTTAACTACACGTTTCGTTGGAAATAGTTTGACGGACCATCGTGCTCGGTATTTTCATTCCGAGAAGGATCGGTGAAAATGGATGAAGAACTGATAGATATAGTTAGCTTTGATAATAGTTTTTTTTTTTTTCGTTGGCGCTATTTCTCTGCGACGTGGATGGGTTATGTTCTGCCATGATTGGCTGTTGCTCCGGAACTCTTACTGACGATGTGAAAGTAAACTATCACGTTTAACGCCCTTGTGACCTGCTGAGTGATATTGGAAACCATCAAATTTAATAACGCACATTCAGGTCTTCAGTATAGGTCATGATGCGTAAATAAACGATTAAGTTTCTTAGTTGTAAACCCACCATATTTGCGTGATATCGCTCATATTTCCGTCCTATTTCTGCGAGGTATTTGTGTAGCGAACTGTGGGGCCAGGTGGACAGCCACCTTGGAAAGCGATTACGGAACTCTTCCGTGAATTTGCCCGGCGGAGATTCCACGGTGAGGGCTGGCACAAAGGGATGGCGGAAGGGAGGGGGATGGCGGCCGATTTTCACGGTCCAGAGCACCTCGTTGACCCCGCCTATAGTAGGGCGAGACGCAGTGCGTGAAGCCAGCCCCGGCGATATTTAATTCGCCCGCCCGCTCTTAGGGCTATTAATAACGTGGCGTCTCGTAGCTCCCGGCCCTTAGCGTCGTGTGCGTGCGCCAACTTACGCCTTGCTGGACGACCCCCTCACGGAAACCAACCACACAGGCGCTTACCCCCGCCTGTGACATTAACGGGGTTCGTGCACGGCCATATTTAACGTATAGTATTTTCTCCACTGCAAACATTCCTAAAGGTGTATTGACATTTTTAACAATTCATGCTGTCAGTTAGTCTGCTGCACATTTGCACATTTTCAGACAGTAAATTACTTCCATAATATTCGACATTTTTTGGAAGGTAAAAATCAGCATTATTTTTGCACGGACAAGTTACTTTGTAAACTCCTTAACACATTTTGCGTGGTTCTTTGTCTTCGATGCTTTGAAGAAATGTATTTAGTTCACTTATTAACTGCTGGATTGTTCTGGTATCATGTTTTTGGATTAACTAATATGTATTCTCTCGGTGGTTCTGTTGGCACACGACAAGATTGTGATGTGTTTATTTTCTTGCGTCTCGGTTAGCTCTTTCGGGTTTTTGGAGTTGTTGATTTTCTTGGTGATTTCTTTTTCAGAATAACAATTGACCACCAGAATGTTTTTACGTGTTGAAGCGCTTGACTGAAGTTCGAAACGTACAGATGTCTCTGGCTCTGTTTACCAAGGCTAAGATGACTGTCCTCTTAATGTGCTGGTGTTGGTACGATTTGACAATCAGATACATGTCGGCTTCATGCAAACTCTCAGGTTTAGGGAGTTGCCAACTTTGGTCACAAGAATATAAAGAAATGGCGGAGCTCCTTCCTTTTCGACTTCCATGATGCACTACACGTCATTGTGACGACTGTTGAAGTGGTCAAAGATCTGCTGTAAGATGTTCCGCCCATATGGCAAGATTACAAATGTGTCGTTCACATATCTGTACCAGAGTTAGGTTTATTCTCGTTCTCTCTTGTATTCCAGGAATTCGATGACTTGAGGAGTCAAGTGGGTCTTAACACTTACCCAACACCCTGGCAAACTCCTGCATTCAGCGGGGATTGCTCCACCCATGGGCGTAGCTGGGAGCCAACCAGATGGGAGGATTTTGACGGCCTTGTGGGGGTGCGAAGAATGGTATAGACACCGAGCTAGCTACCGAGCGAGTCAGAGTGGGACAATGAGTCTTCTTCTCCGGACGACGACCGCACCTACGGACTCTGGGTTCGAGTCTGGGTGCAATCCTCTGACTTAGAACGAGCACCGACGGCGAAGGACTTCTTCTCTGCCTTCAACGGCGGTATGAGCAGTGAGTCTCTTGTTGGTTTAGGGAAGTATAGTGAACCCTTACCTGTCTCCTGTCTCGCCTTATCCTAACTCTCTCACTCACCTCTTAGTCTGTATTACTGCTGTTATTTCCTTGTATCTTCTTCATCTAATAAACTCTGTTACCTTTAATATCTAGCTTATCTTCTTCCCCTTCCCGTATAAACTTAGTATACAGTTTACAGCGCCTCTGACCTCTACTCATCAGGTGGTTGCTTGTACAGGACGAGTCAAGATGTAGAAGTGTAACTTTGCGTTTTGATGGTTTACGAATAAGTAACTCGAAAATGTGTACTCGATTAATCCTTAACAGTGAATATTGTGGGCATTGTACCTACTACAGTTAAAGTCAGCTTTATAACTTATTTTCTTTAATTAAAATCAACAACCTCTTGGTGTTTCATTGTTTCGACTTTATTATGAGTGTCATATCTAGAGAGGATGGTATATTGCGAAAAATGTTTTGTGCCAACATACCCTTGAAAACGCTAGAGTTAAATACAACAACACATACGATTAGATGATGTACGGCTGACACAGCGTAGCTATCTGCAAACCAATCATAGGCCTCAAATATTACAACAGCGGAATTCTTATTGGATCAGACAAATAAGGCAACAGCTCCAAATAAAGCGAAAGCCAGTCATCTTCTCGTAAACTGAACGTGAGTTAAAAGGCAGCAAACAGTCAAGTTTTCCGGAAATAATTCATCCTCTCTTGTCATACTGTATTTTATAAAATTGTACTTATGTTCTGATTTATTTAAATAGGGTTTCATAAATGGTCAATTTTAAGGGCAACTTGACCCACAATAGAGTATTTTAAACTTACTTTTTCATTACACAAAACTAATATATCCCCATCCTGACTCATCCTGTATTACTCTGCTTTTACCGTATTTACAAAGAGAGTGATTAATGGAGGGTGAAGTTTGTTTTTGCTAGGTTCCAATTTAACTATCTACGTCTCAAACATTCTTTTTTTCTTCTATTTAGTTTTTAATTTTTAATAGGAGAGTGAGAGTTCTGGTGCGCTCACTACTACTGGAAGGAAACATTCCAACATTTTCAAATATATTTCAGTAATATAAGATGCGACTAGCTACAGTGTTTTGGTGACTATTGTGGAATGGTATGTGTTCGCCATTTTCCACTCTCTCTTCGTATTTGATTTTTTCTTCGCGGTATTAGAAATATACGTGATTACACATACGAGAATAACCTGGTTCCTTTATTGGATGACTTAAGATGTTGAAATAACTTAGGTATTACCAGTACAACTCAGCATTGCAGTTACAAGATGAGCGCCTTTCCAGCTGCCAACCGCACTGCAAAACATCAGCTGATAGAAAATTGTCTGGTAACTTCCCAACGTCCATACTGTGTGTCTGTTCCTGACGCAGTATTCGAAAGTTATTATACGAGCGTATAACAATTTCAGGCCCACCAATAATATTCAAATTATATTTTCTGTGGATGCAAACGGCGAAAGTGGGCTGTTTTTTCTGTCCGTTTATGGAATAAACACCTAGATTTCCTCTCTACAGGATGTCTAGAAACAAGCGCATAATAAGAACACGCCGCGAACCCTGGTCGAATACGATAAAGTAAGTAGCAAAATGTTGTATGATGACTTTTTACGTGCACAATGTGGCAACACTGTGCGAATATAGTCATAGCTTGTGCTCCATGTCCAGTTATTATTTTATGTACGTACGCCAAGTAAACGTAGAGTAATGGTTTAACTGCACAGGTATTTTAACCTGGATCCATAATATGCAGGTCAGAACAGTAGTAGTAAGTAAGATATCTGTGGAGCGCAAGAGGGGACTAACTACAGTTGTATGGTGCCACATCGGGCATATGAAATGTTTTCATTCAATACTTTGCTGTTAACTTTTTCGTCTTTAATTTAGCACAGGATGTGAGTGGTATGTTTATTATGCGTTTGATTATGGATTTCTGAATATCTTGTGTATATAGGTACATATGTACCGTACATTTATGTATATAAACGTATATACGTATATAGTCCTATATATATGCGCGTCTATAGCACTTTTTTATGCTACGACATAAAATGGTGTCACAAATGAATGTGCTTCATAGGTGAGAAGTGAGTTAGCACACTGTGTGCCAGGTCAGTGTCTACACATAGAGGCAAACGTGAGGCGTGTTTCACGTACCTGAGTTGCCCTTAGTGCTTCCTCATTGCTAAGCTTTGGACTTTCCAAATAAGTATAACCAGGCAGCTACCTTAATAGCTCGCAGCGCCTATGAACTCTGCTCTTTACCGGGTGGAATCATGATTCGATACAGATGGAAAAATAAGACTGCTAACGGCTGAGGCATTATTGTTATTACGCGGAAGTTGCGTTAACGTATGTCATTCGTAGGTAGAACTTCAACACGTTTGAGATATTATGCATCTCATTATAAGAGACCAAGGTTTATCGCGTGAAAAGTTCCCATTTTGGTAGGCTTTAATTTAACGCGTTTATTGCTTACAAGATTCTTTCATTATTGGCGAGACCCCAATTTGAATAGACCACTGCTAACTTTTGTGTGACAATACTGTGCGTATGTGATTTGTCTGTGAACGGCTGAACGGTGCCATAAAACCGTTGTCCATTCATACAAATCACAGGATGCTACACTGTAATGGAATATAACTTGGCATCAAATATTCTCGAGATTATCCGGTGCCTCTGCTCACTATTAATGTTGAGTGTATCTAAATACTTTATACAAACTCTCTAAAGTTAAACATTTTCATGTCGCGGATTCAATATTACAATTATGTAACTTGATATTTCCAAGTTTTAGTTATCTGCACGTGTATACTCGACCTTTGTTATTGATAGTATTGATGCATCACAAACTTGCATTTCAACATATAAGTATGTGTATGACAACAGCAGTTTTAAATGGTTCAATTAAATATCACCAGCAGCTTAGTTATTGTGTGGTAGTATTGAACCAATGATATACGCACACATTCATTCATAGATCAAAATACACCTTGCTTTTAAAATATTTTTCGCAAAATTAGACAATTAGGAATCTTTAACCAAGCAAACTCGAGTAAAAGGTTATTTATTACGGAGCACTCTTCCGAAGAAAGTGTACGTAATTTGACCTTCTTTTTACTGATATATTTTTTTCTATGATGACCACGGAACTCACAGAGAAACAGGAAACCGTTATCATAAAAATGGTACCGTATCACTCTCTAGCGAGGAACGCTCACTGACTGACACATTTTCCTTGATGAAATGAAATTACTTGATGAAACAAAATTTTAATTCGTGTTAATATTGGTAGTTGTCTTAGCAACCGTGAGACGTTACTTACATATCAGCCCACGCTCCAGAACAGTTTTATTGTACTGATGGATGGTAAAGAGCATATCCGGTATTAATAACTCACCGGAGGTTGCAAACGTTTGCATAGATGTGGGGGAAATTCAACGCAGGCTGTTATGAAGGTGGCTTAACGTGGTTTATTGTCAATTTCGGAATTAACTGTAATCTCACAAATTATAATTTCTATCGCACTTACTAAAAGTAAAACGTATGAATTCAAATTAAATTTTATGAAAATAATTATTTAAATACATTGAAAGGTTTTCGTGTTGTGAAGTAAACGTCTAAAAAAATTAAAATTAAGTACGTTGAAAGGTTGTCCTGTTGTGAAGAGTAACTTAATTACGTTGGAGAAACATTTATCGTTTCAAATAAATGCTCAACTTCGGTTCAGTAACTGCTTGCCTTACTCTACATTACTCGCAGGTGCTCCTTTATTAGGACGGGAAACTTTCGCAGGTTCAGCAAACCGTAAATAAGATGACTACCTACAGGACTGAACATAGAACGATTTATCTTTTAGTGCTTGTTGGCTCTAGTGGGTACACTTTTAGCCAACCAAATAAGTCATCGTCAACTTCCAAGTGTGATTTGTGTTGCCCGTCTGAATTCAGAAAACGGCTATTTGTTCGGAGTTGAGAGACGCGTGTACCAAGGCATGAAGTTAATGTGAACGCGAGAAAAGAGCAGCTAGAAGAGACGGAGAGAGAATTGCTGGCAAAGGAAGGAGCCTGGAAGCTAAGTGCAAAGCGTGATGAATTCTGATCGCAAACGAGCATTCGAGCACTTTACCGGAGGTTCTTCCGCTCCTCTCGCTGAATATTTAATGCACGACGAGCGAGAGAGGAAATACTTCCAGAAAATATACCCCAAAGGTAAAACTCGCATTCGGTTTCGAACCTATCATTCTTCCCTCCTACCTTTTCCCAAACCAATAAGGCAAAAAAACTCTTTACCCAGATGAGCAAATGAATCTGTGTTCTTAGAAGTTGTGTTTTGAAGATTTTCTTTTCTGTGAAAGACAGAGATCTTGCCTAGACATGTAACCACAAAGTGATTTTATTCACTGTACCTTTACATGATTTTATACAGACTTTATGTCCTTTATGTTAAAACAAGAGAAAATCATGACATGACTATCAAATATAATTTTAAAGTTATATCTAGACATCCCAATATGACTTACAACCAGATTTAGGTACATTCCGTGTAAAAACCCTACACATTTGCCTACTTTTCCGTACAGACATTACTTACCTAGATATCAACTGTGAGAATATATTAATTTAATGGCTACAATATATTCATATTAATATTTATGATGTTTAGTTTGAAGTAAGTTAAATAACTTAGTGTTTTCTTCACATCTTAGAAAACTTACTGTAACTACTAAAATAATTCCTTTTTACAGTTTTCGTTCAGTGAAAGAGAATTTGTTAGAGAGGCGTATGCAGAAGGAATATTTTATTTTTATGGTAGTTTCTAACTGCTATTTTATTGTCCCTTTTTACGCTTACGATTTCTCTTTAATGGCTGCTTCGAATTCTAGTGGCTTGTAATGGAATCTACCAGAATGAGATGATGGAACCAATAACCATTGGTTTTATGTATTTTTACGCTGTACTGCGTGTTTTGTGGTGTGGCCTAATATTCGTACAGTTTCCTTGTTCGTGTTATTATGTAAACAATATCGTAAACATTTTGCATCGTCAATTATTTACTACATGTATACATTATATTTACAAAGCTTTTACACGTTAACAGTCATCGAGGGCAAGAGAAAATTAACATTTTTTTTTATGAAGGGACTTTATAGACTATGCCAAAATTTATCAGAGCAATGATATAAATTCTGTAAAACAAAATTCCAATATGGGAATGGCAGTAAAATATTATTTTAGAAATAAATGACTGGCCAAATAAAACTAAAAATAATACAAGAAAACATAAATAAGCAGAGTATGCTTTAGTAATCAGGATACATACACAACATAACATTCGAAAACTGGAATCTGGTAAAAAAAAAAAACAAGGAACAAAACAGGAAATAAAAGAAATCACAAAAATATAAAAAACCTAAGTTGACACAACGATGAGACGAAACAAAAAAACACAAACAGAAAGACTATCTAGCTTGTAGTAAAGAAACATTGCTGTACAGTACATCAAAATAGAAACTGTTAAAAATATATTATATTCCAAATTAATTAATGTTTTCTTTGTGAGCAATTTTACATTATTTGTAGCACTGATAATATTTAATCACATAAACAACGTGTCATAAAAATTACAAAAAAAAAAAACACTAGTTGGGCCTAACTAAATTAAAGGTAACACAATCTTTGTAACCATTAAGAATACACCGGAAAACAATATATGCTTCGAACCAACAAAAATTTACTGTAGAAAATACAATATTTTTACACTTGATTCTCCTTCATCACAGTTGAACGTTTTTTTTACACACTGGACTGATAATAATGACTTTTTCACGCAGCTATTTACTTGTATTGTTGGGTAAATAAAAAAAGACTTTACACATGATTCAGTGGTGTACGTTCAACATGTAATATACATGCATTATCTTAAAAATGGTCGCATCTGTAGGAAACCCTGAAAAACTACCTTAAAACTTGGCATATAAAAAAATTATTAATGCTATTAATTAATTATGGTGTCAAGATGAAATCGTTGCATATTTAGTCAAATTCCAGAATAAGATACCTTAAAATTGTTAAATAATTTGTAGCGTGTATAAAGGACGCCATACGGTTTTTCATGAAGTAATAGATACACATAATTTTATTCCGAAGAGTGACGTCTTATGGTAGTACATTTACTCTCTTCCAGAAAAAGGAAGGCTTATAAATTATGTTTTTAGCTCCTCGTTTTATTTTAACCGTAACATTGTTTGATTTCTCTAACAAAACGAAAAATTCCAATATTGTTTACCATATTTATTTTGGTAGCAAGTTGGAGCCGAGGCGATACATACCACTTGCATTCGATTAGCTCTGGGTTCGATTCGTGGTCTAGCCATCCTGATTTCAGTTTTTTTGGGGTTTTCCAAAATCACTTCGAGGAAATGCTGGGGTGTTTACTTGAACAGACCCTTGCTAAGAGTTTTTACCTTGCGTACCAAGGCCTTAAAGTTAGATTTTCGAGGGCAACCTAGTAAATTAATCGTATACATTTGAATCATGGAGGAATGTTTTAATTCTGCAGTGTGGCAGCTTATGAAAAACAAAGTCGGAACTGTATTTAAACTGTTACATAAAGTGAATACGGTTGGCTTAATGCTACCCTGAAAACCGACTATTCTTGGTCTGCCATTGTTTTGACACAATTTAGAGTCACGTTGCGTAATATCAGTTTGCATTTAGTTTTATTTTAAGTAAACCAAATTTCACATTCTGTTTACAAAGTAGTACTGCTCCCACTATAATTAACTTTATAGAAAAATGTAAAACACATTTCGGACATCATTTTAAAATAGCTATCACCTCGCAAAATTAACACTCAGTCTGACACAAGCTTTACAATGAATTTTCTGAAAAACAAAGAAATATTTGTTTAAATTGTATGCTTTTGTAGATAGTAACTATACACCTTAACATTCGTTTCACAGAACTAAGCTCTCCGAATGGTACAAAATAGAGATATAAAATAGTGATACAGAATAATAGAACCTATTCTGAATGTTAAAGTGCACTTGAAATAACGAGCACTGAATTCTGCTTGCAGTTATAATGTTAATTTATTTGCGTGCATGTGACGTGTCTTTCTTCATTTGAAAAGAGAAGAAAAGGCACCACAGTTACGCTATCGTAAAATGCATACTTCAGAATTGTATTTCTGTGTTTGTTACTACGTATTGCATTGCAGCTGCATTAAACTGCTCGTTTAAATAACAAGATTTATTTTCTTTTGAAACGCGCTGAACAAGTGGGAAAATATCTTACTTGTTACAATACGCTGGTTTTCTATTCAAATGCGAACTCTAGCTCGTTGTGACTTCATGCAATTTTTTGTGATACTTTAAACATGCAGTGTAACGTAAGACAAAAATGGAGATATTTAATAACAGTAACTGACTTAAGTTTAAGAAACAAAATGGTTTATATGGTAAATAAATTTCCAAATTTTAAAATAGATTTTTTAAGTCAAATCATTCATACTGAATTCCTTTAATAATTATAACTAACATAGAAGTTCTTTTCTTACGCAAAACTACCGTGTTCTACATTATTCGATGAAATGTAATAAAATATATTTGCTATTTATTATCGGTGAAGTGAAATAAGAAATATTTCAGAGAATCAATTTGTATCGTCTAACAAAGTGTTTAATGTAGTGATGTCTACGAGATAAGCACTCTTAAATAATGCATTTTAATTCGATATGTGCACTTGTACTTCAACTTAAATATAATTTACTAGATTTTTAAATTTGTTCTCGCATTACGTTAAACTAGTTCTATTTTGAAACTATGCGTTACAGTTAGTAAAGGAATTTAAAGACACTTTCGATTTCAAGCAAAATATATCTTCATTGACTCGTGTAAAAATCACTGTTGTTTGAGAATCCAGAGGAGTATTACAAGTCCTTTCTTGACAGTGTTGTCAGGTCACAGGCTACGGTCTCCTACTAAAGACGGCCATGATATAACTCACGGTAAGGTTAACTCGGTTAGAGGTTGGAATGATCAATGTTTAATGTTTGGCACAGGGAATAATTTTGCCACTTTTTATTAATTCAAATTTTACATACACACGCGCGCGCGCGCACACACACACACACACCCACACACACACACATATATATATATATATATATATATATATATATATATATATATATATATATATATAATGAACATCACTATTAGATTTCAGAAAATGCACGGACAAATAAAATCAAATTCGGAACGTGGGAAGTTAGAATTACCGGAAATGTTGCATTTACATTTCAAACATTGAAGTTTCTCAGCACAACAACTAACTATTCATAAGTCATATCGAAGTTTTGGGCTTTTCAGGCACTTATTAATATAACACGTGTAGTATTTCTCTGCGTTTTTACATATACATTTTATATCCCCAATAACTAGCAGTTATATAAGATATTCTTAATAATATATATTAACTTTAAGTACTTATTAATTTGCCTAGTATTAAAAGTAATTAATCTTGGAATGTAAATAAGTTGTAGAAAGTGCGGTTTTACCACAATATTTATAATACACATTCCTGAATGTTATTTGTGAAGGAATAATTGGGTGGATATAAGACTTCACTACACCGAAATTCTCAAGATTAAACTTAATGATGTAGCAAACAGTGAAGCAGTAAATGAGTCATGGAAAATCAGTATAGTTGAAAGTATGCAGATAAACAGAACCCTATCGTACTCCTACGTGCATTGCCCTGAAACTGCCTCTACGACTTCAGCCATATCTGTCGCTTCAAACGCGTTGAAGTTAGTTACAACTATTCTTAATCTGACGAAACTATTTAACGCTCATTATGTTTGTATATCTACGAAAATAACATACACGTCTAACTATACCGCTATAGTTTTAAAAATTCGTTACGTTTAAGAGAGTCGTTAGTTTGGTGGCCCCCAAAATGGCCAAAAAATAGCTATTTCAGACTGTCGTAACTGTATACATAACAACTGGATTCGGAAAACACGACAGAAACCAGTGTTAGATTTAGAACTACACTGGTCACAAATAATATAACCTGGTCACCATTTCAAGTCCCATAGGAAAAGGTGTAATAGTGATGTACTGCAAGCAAGCTGAGTAGCTTGCGCGGAGAGGCGATAATGATTTACATAAGTCGGTCGACGGCACTCTTACTGTTGCTGCCTCACACACACAGACGCAGCTTATATAGGGAGGACCCTTAACAACAGTACAACAATTTTGTATTTGGACGGCATACTAACAGCGTTTAATAATGTCTTCGTGATTAAATGGTATTTCCCTAATTTAACGACGTTGAAATGCATAATTTCATTAAAAGTAAAAACAACCAAAACGGGGACTTTTAGTACCAATTTTTAAGCTAAGATTTTCGTTGCACGTCACTTTAGACGCCTCAGTGACACGTACAATTGATAGTCGGTGTAGGTGTTATTGGAGGTTAGTGTTGGCAACATTTGAAGGACAGGTTACCAAAAGCGTGGTGGCAGAACTGCCTGCTGGTGATTGAAGTTGGTATTGCAGTGGTTTATATTGGTCACGAAATCAATTATATTCTCTTTTTAGTGTTGTTAGTGTCAAAGTAACGCTCAAAATATTTAACTTTAAAGTACAACCGACCAATCAAAATGCAGTATATTTTTAAGATATTTTAGTGCTGACAGGAAAGCTTTAATAAGCCTCTCATTATATCTATACATGTATTTTTTTCTCATACGCGAAACAAATCACTGAAATTCGTGTCCGAAATGTATTATCAACAGGCGTTTACGTGGCAAAAACTCATAATTTCATATTTACACGATGTAGTGTTAGTTTTATAGACGTTAAATGTGTCTACATTTTCCACTTGTCAACATTTTTTTAACTGTCGTATTTTTCGCCTAGTGACATAACAAAGTCAAAATTTGCAAGTTACAGTAACACAGGAATAACAAATCCAAGTGACTTACTCAAATGAAAAATTTACACTGAAATGAGATATTATTGGCCATATGCTGAAATATTTAGAAACACACAATGAGATTCCTTTGTACTGTTTAAAAAAAAAATCTGAAACTGATACAATTTACTTAATTTATGACAATTTTTAAAAAAAGACGAAAGGAGATTGTAGTGTGTTTTTATCAATTTTAGCATATTGCCCATAATATCGCATTTCAGGGTATATGATTTCACTAGAGCAAGTCACTTGGATTTTGTTATTATTGTATTCCCGAAACTTGCGGATTCAGACTTTGACATGCCGCTATGGAATAATTATAATAGCTAAAATGTTTTACAAGTGGAAAATGTAGGCGCAAGTGAGGTCGATAAAATTAACATTATGTCGTGAAAATATAAAATTACGCAATTTTGCCTTAAGTTACTTTAGCCATATGACTATGTGATGTACAACCGTTCATCGTGCCAACCTAAGCTTCGTACCAGAACCATTAACAACAACACCAACATCAACCGCCAAATGTTTCAGAGGCCTTAGGCTAATCGCTGAACATCTGGCACAGACGGTACAGCGGAAAAGCTGCACGATAATACAGTGCCTTGTACTAAGGTTAATTCTACTACAGGTTAGAAAGATCAATGTTATAAGTTTGGCACAGGGAAAATTTCTGCCACTTGAGCGCTGGTATCGCCAATGCACCAAACTGACCAATCACAGAGCTTTCCTGAATTTTAAGATTTATTAAGTTGATAATTTAAAACGCGAAATTGGTTTCTTTTCACTTTAAAACTAAATTAAATGACAAATATAATTTACAAGTTCATTTAAATTTAATTTTACTGCGGTTTCGTATTTATCTGGTCTCTTAGCGATCGAAGCGAAACTAGTGGCAGAAATTTTCCATGTGCCAAGCTCTCCCATAAGAAAACGTATTTTCTTTCTAACCTGTAGTAGAATTAACCTTACTTGTACGTAAAGTTTGTAATGTGTTCGCCGTGTATGTCTACACAAAATTCTTTGGCAAATGATTCTTAATATATTGTTTTCAGACTACATAACACTGTTGTAAAGTTTACATAAAATACCCAGAAATTTGTATGTATAGTTACGAACAATTTTGTTTTGTTTTACGATAGTTTTTAAACGTTGCAGAATTATTTTTTTAGCAACCGGTTACTCTTTTTTTTTTTTTTTGTTGAACTACAAAACATTTTGTTTAAGTGATACAGGCAACCGAAGAAGATTTTGTTTCACATCGAACCACTTATTTCCACACGATATCTCAGATATTTCGAAAAGTTTCAATAATTTAACGACGTGCGACATTCTTATTGAAGTGGCTCGCCTGTTAAAAACGTTTTGACATTATTACATAAGTTAATTCAGGCAAAAGTACAAAGCTGTTTTTACTGTGTAGCAAGACGGCACGCTGAAGGCCATGCCGTCTTTTTCTACTATTTTGCGATAATTGTTATTTTTTAAACTTAAATTAGGGCAGCTATCACAAATCTGTTTGGCAGTTTGGTATAATTTTCTTTTGCTGTGACAGCTAATTGCCTCAAGGAAAAAAAATCGACGATCTCGACTAAAAGTCAGTTAATAAAAATCTATTTAATTACATAATTAACTAAAACTATAGTATTTACTGTCTTGAAAAAAGCTAACCAACGTGGAGAAAAACATTTTAAACAAAACTGCCGAAAAGGTTTTTGGTATCCGCACTGGTTTACTCTTAAAAATAATTATCGTGAAAGTAGCAGAAATAGTGTAGCAAGGCTTTAACGTCTGCGTACGTTACAAATGAGGTCTGCAGATGTTTATCCATCTCCGCTATGGAACCTGGTGTATTTGTAGGATACACGGTGATGGACCGTATGAAAGGATATTAACCCTTTGGGACCTGCAAGCTTCAAGGTAATCAATCACGCAGAAAAAATGACGTTATTTCCATTTATATGAGAATATCAGCGACGCTTACGTAAGCATAAAGACTTGTGTTGAGGAGAGATGAGGGCGGCGTAACGTGTTCTACTGATGCCAAAAAAAATCTCTCTTTGACGTCCACTAAAAGTTGGAGACACGGTTCATTAACGTCTTTCTGATCTCATTCCCTTAGCTTCATTCGATGTGATTCGGCGTAAGCCTAAACGGCGAAGTGTTGTGTGATTACACTAGCAATTTTGAGTAAAACGTGTTTTTGTACGGGTACCATCACGGCTAGGTGGAATTTTTTTTTACCTTATGATGATTTTTGCAACGTCAGTTTTATTTTAAGTTATTGAGAATATTTCGGGGTTGAGTTTAACACAACGGATTTGAGTCGTACTGAGTTATTAAAGCTAGAGTAGTCAAGCGGGGTTACTTTTGCCGGCTGTGGATAACTTTGTGCCATTCATAAAGTTTACTTAGTGGTTGCTTAGAAGAAAATTACCTAGATTGTATAAATATATAGTTTATCAAACTCAATTAGAGTTACTTAATTTTTAACTCAAATAACATAAAAATAAATCATTTTGAGTTGCACGAAGTCACCCCATGCTGACACAAACTAACCCCGCTAATCATCATAGGAAAGAAACGCACCCTACAAAATCCCACACAATTTTATGTGAATATTGAAGTGTGATAAACATAAAGTTTGGCCTGCATTTTTGAAATAATGGTCAGTAATACAAAATAAAATTAAAAATAGTTCAATTAAAATAAAATGTTACATGCGTGGCACAATATGGCGTGAATATGTGTAATACTTTTCAAGATATTATGTTATAGTATTAATTATTGGAGAGTTATCTCACAAAATGGTCAATAAATTGCCTAATTTTTACTATATTAAATGCAAATGATTTGTTATTCCCGCGTAGCAAGTTTA
The DNA here is from genome assembly GCA_003012365.1 of Medauroidea extradentata. Taxonomy (NCBI): domain Eukaryota; kingdom Metazoa; phylum Arthropoda; class Insecta; order Phasmatodea; family Phasmatidae; genus Medauroidea; species Medauroidea extradentata. The sequence goes on along the minus strand of PNEQ01054029.1, from coordinate 31,241 downwards.
AATGAAATTGATATATTCGTATTAAAAACACAAATTTAATGAAATAACTGTATGGAGAGAAGCAGTGAATGTGTGCATTAAAAACAACCCCAATATTCCAGTCTAAAAATTGAAAATTTCGGGAGACCATTAAAAACCGAAATCAGTTAGGCCAAACCGTAAATAGAACCCGTGTACTTCCGAATATACGAGATCTGTATTTTATAGCTGCACCACGTCCTTAGGTACAAGTATCTTGTATCTTTCAAGGTAAATATGATGTAAAATAAATTTGTAATAAATAACCTAGTGGGAAATTAAGCGAAGGTAGGGAATCACACTTAGAGACCAAGATAAGATGTCCTTAGACATCTGCCGAAACTGAAGTAGGCTATGACATGGAATGAAGGCCTGTAATAGAGAAGCAACAGAATATGTAGGTCAGGGGAAACGGCAGTTCCGCGGAAGTGGCGTGTCCGCCACGTTTACCACAACAACGGCTGTAGAAGAACAGGTCTGGACACTCGCCTGGAAACTTGACCCTCTTGTTGTTTGGCTGCAGATCACCAAGTTACCGAGAGTGTTGTGCGTCTTTGGCGCTGCAATCAGGGCATTCGGGCTCAAACTCCGACCACTTCCCTCCCACTTTTTCCCTGTGTTTACATTGTAAAGGTAAACAACTTATCAAAACGTATTTTTATTAACTTTTGAAACATTTACTTTCCTCACAATCTTAGAGCATGGCTCCAGCAATCTTTATTTACTTTATAATGTAAACACTGGAAAAAAAGTGGTCGGAGTTTGAGCCCGACCGCCGTGATTGCAGCGGCAAAGACGGACAACACTCTCGGTAACTTGATGAACTGCAGCCAAACAACAAGGGGGTCAAGCAAAATACATTGGTAGATAGGCGAGTGTCCAGACCTGTTCTTCTACGACCGTGACCTCAACCAAACACTATTCGCTTTGGTGGGATGCGAGCGTTCTAGTCAAATTTCCAACAGCAGCCCCTTAAAGTTCAATATGATTAATTACAAAAAAAAAATGTTTGAATTATAGAACAGCATACTACATCATGTAACGTAAACATTTATTTTTAACTATATGTTTTAGTTTGTAGGTGACTAGTCATGACGTACGCAGTTTTTAGATAATTTATTGCGCTTCGGTGGCTGGTTCATTGTTTACTGAACAATATTGAAAGCAATATGTAATATTTTAAAATCGTGTCATCTACATTTCCCACATGATATGAGAAAAATCATTGATTTTTAAAGGACTCTGTAATCTCACATTTATACTCGATAAAAATCCTGAAATGTTTCAAGTGCGTACAGCCATTTAAAATTTATGTAACTAAGTTCGATTGTTGCATAGAAAAAAAATTATAAATCAATGGTGCAAAGTTATTACTATTCTGCTGCAATGTTCGATGGATTTCTTGCCTTACATGTGAATCAGAATATTGTATTTATACCCAAAATTTCATACGTGGAATAATAATACTTTTCGATAGTTTCGTTTGCTTCGTACAAAGCATATGTTTCCACTGGTATAACCTAACAGGGAACTAACAACCTATATTTGAGAAGAAAATTAGGCACGGACCAAGCGATGATATTTAGGGGGCTAAAGAGGGAAAAGCTAATTTCTATAAAAATACTGCAATGTTGTTGCAAGCAAGCTAACACTTTGTGCAAGTGTCTACACTTTTCCTTACCAACAAACCAATGTCTTTATGAAATAGTGATGTTACACTGTAAGCTTAGTTTTAGGATCTCCTTCACATTGTATTTATTTGTATATAGTTTTTTTTTTTTGTTTAGGGAGGTGAACACGCTTACCACCACTCCTCCGTTGGTTCCGTCCCTGCCGCTGACGTCACACGAGGGCGAGGAGTCTGGAGATGACGTTGACAGTGAACCCTAGCCCAGAAGTCTGCCGGGAGCACTTGCCGAGGAGCGAGTGGTTACGAACACGTACAATACTGGAGGCCACGGCCAGCCAGACAATGGGGCCTTGCTGGAGAAGTTCCAGCAGAAGCAATGAAGCGGGGGTGGTCCAGCACGCAGGGACCATCTGGAGCGGGCCAAGTCACGCCAACTATCGGTCGCGTGTGGTGCTGCAGTGCGGGACACATAAATCGCCACCCCCTCCCCTCATATCTCCGGCCCTACAGGGGTGGAACCTCTCCCGGGGTATCTGCAGCCCTGTAAATCCCGTACACCACTTGGCCCGGGCCTCCCCCCCTCTCTCTCTCTCTCATCCCCCTCCCCAAAAACTACACCTCCCCCGCGAACTGGCGGCAACTTCGTCCGCACGCAACTTCTACGTCCTCTCTGGGGGCTCACCCTTTCATCCATTCCCTCCAGCGCCTCTAGGAATCTCTCGAAGAGGGCGTCGCCCCTTTTGGCGCACGTTTAAAACCGTCTTACGAATGTGGTTCTTAGGGGATATTAATACACACCAGCGTGAATTTCAAATTCTCTCACAAAACAGATAACAAAGAGATACGTTTTGCACGTCGACAGAAATCAGGTTATCGTTTAGTTAACCTCTTTTTTAAAAATACTCAAACGGTGTTGTATCTGTTAGTGTTGTGAGTTCTGTAATAGTCGCTGCAGTAAGTAATCGTCTTTTTTTCTTGCCAGCTGTTACTGGTTACAAAATAATGAAGGTAACGAACATACACGAATTTCAGAAAATTTATAGTTATCTATGCGCTGGCATGTCAAAAATGTTATCGACGGAATACGGACAAACCCAAGGCGGAAAGTTTAAATCTTCTTCAACTACGGCATTTTAAAGTTCCATTTTATTTTCCAATAGTGAAATTACTATACTATTAGATAAATATTCAGGATATAATTTACTTTCAAATACGGAATTTTATAAAGGTAAAGCAACACGTAGTAAAGTGAGAGTCACAAATAGTGATTCAGTGAAGCAAATATGGTTACATGGATTGTTCACCAAGTGTTCTTTACGCAAAAATCTAGGTGTGACAGAATGTACGATTCAATTACCATAGATTCCTTCAGATATTTAGAACTGATTGTCTGAAGTCACCCACAACGAACTGCCACATCCTTAGATGATAATTTTGATCAACTGTTTCGTTTTAATTGTTGCCACACTGTTAGTTAAAATGTAATAATGACAACAAAATTGTCCTTATAATTAAGACAGGCGAATCAGGGTTTGGTTTGAGTGAATTATAGTTTCGGAAAGTACATACGAAAGAAATGCACGAGCATAATTCTTGAACTGAAGCGAAAATCCTTCCAGGGAAGACTATGAATAATGAAGGCCTCATTGGATCTTACCTTCTGAAATTCAATCAAAAAGTCACACATGGCAACTATACCCTTACAACCTTACAACAACGATGGTTATACGACCAAGCGGAATCAAAGTGTGTCAGTAGGGAAATTTTCTAATTATTTCATTTGTACGCTTCCCTTCCTTAATGTCTTTAAGCATTTGGTAGTCTGCAGCATTCAACGCTTGATATGTAAATGAAATTATCTTTCAATAATTATTTTGGTCTGTACTCTACGTCGACGACCATAATGCTAGTTCGTGAAGTCACCAAACATTATATTATTCTGCGTCAGTTTTAAATACGCTGAATGTACCCTGTAAATATATATTTCATCTACAATTATCCGAAAGAGTCTTTTTTTTTTTTTTTTTTTTTTTTTTTTTTTTTTTTTTTTTTTTTTTTTTTTTTTTTTTT
>PNEQ01054029.1:0-27423 GCA_003012365.1 Medauroidea extradentata | reverse complement strand
TTTTATGTGACTCAATGGCAAAACTTGGTTTGAAGTAATTAACGTGTAATTTAGTTTTGAGTACTGGCGCAGTATGTCCCGAGGATTGTGGTATTGTGTCACGGCAGATTGATGCTTATCACACCAGGGGAAGGAAAGTTAGGAAAAATGGGGTGAAAGCGAGCGAACAGCCTTGAGCCGACGAGGGGCGCGCGGCTTGGATCCTGAAAATTAGGGCACCTAGAGGCGTGGCTACGCCCACCCCCCTGCTGTGCAATTTAATATTAACTTCATAATCATGCGTCTGAATTGTATAAAATTTTGTAAGTAAGTTCAAAGGGATATAAATTTTAATGTATGTGAATTTCAAAAATATGCAATAAATTGATAAGGAGGAATGTCAGGGTTTGTTGTCGTCGTCACCCACGAGAGACGCGATTGGCTGAAAGTTAAAAGGAGGGCGGTCGTAGGAGAGTTCGCCACGTAGGCGCGAAGGGAAAGTTAAGGGAGACTACGGCAACGATCTCCACGAAGGGTAGACGTGTCGCGGAGAGCCACCGCGGACGCTTGTGGGAATACGCGGAGAAAAAATATTTCTGCTGCAATTTCACGAAGAGTGAACTCGTCTCGCGGGTCAATTCGCAGAAATTCGTGGTAAGTCGCCATTAAAAGATTTAAAACGATACTCAGTATAGCATAGGCCCTACCATCTCTCGTGGGACTGACGGAACAAGTTCAGGGTTCCGAAGTATCGAAGGACATAAACGAACGGTTTTTGAATCAGTAATAATAGATCCCCACACAACATTAAAAAAGAGGGGATATAACATTAGAATGAAAATAAAATCTGAAGTTAAAAGATAATTGATTCAATTTAAACAAAAAACCTTGCAACTCTATGATGGTGAAAATTCAGAAAGCAACGCACCCGCACATATACGCAAATACAATTGTTTACCTTAAATGTTAAGGTGATCGCTTGGTTAAACTATTTTATCTGTTCACCAGAAAAAACACGAGCAAGCATGTGATATTTCTGACTGTAGCACACGTATCGATGCACCAAATTGACGAGCAGGCTTTTCTGTACAGTATGTGATATGTTATATTTCACGCTGCGACCACTTTATACAATTTTTTGGATTATTTGGAGGAGTTTTATTCATGCATTTAACGGATCAATTATTACATTTTGAAGTTTGCAAGATTAAATAAATCTTTATAAAGAGTTTCTTATATCTTAATAAAAATATTTACATTGGACGTCCAACAAACAGTCTTTCTTCGGCTGAGATGATCACGTACTGGAAATTATTACGAAATATTCTATTGACCTGTCAAGAAACAAGCTCTAACGTTATAACAGAAGTCCGAAATTTTGGCTTCAGAAATAATTTTAATTAAATCAAAATTAATTATATAGCAATATTGAGTAAACTTGAAACTTGAATTTTATTACAATTCATTTTAACATTTCAATGGTGTTGTTCTACCCTAAATGTGTCGTTTCCGGGCATAAGTTAGTATACATTTTTGTAATTTTTTTTCCCCATAAGAAATCACCTACTAGCGTTAGAATCAATAATTTTAAAACATCCTAAGCTAACTGCCATTACTTTACAGTGCCGAATGCACTTTTTTCCTTGTCGTCGTTAGATACATTCGCGGATTTGTTTCAACGGCTTTTCAAATACCACTTTTTCTTTAACTTTACGGCTCCGTCAAAGAAACAGCAGGAGACCATCAAACCGCTAAACCATGGTGACAACGGCTAACTGCAGTCCCACACAGAATATCATGCTCACTGATTCCGAACTCGCTGTCAGAGAAGACAAAACATTTTAATCGTGCGAGTCCCGCCAGCATGGATTTTCGTGATACGCAATCGAGCAAACTTATACTACACTATATCTCACGTAAGTAGTGTTTATGTTTCATTTGCAAACGATTCTTGCTATGAGGGTAAGTTACAAATCATGAAAATATTTTAGACATACGCCATTGCAGAAATTTGTGCGTCACAGAAAATCAAAGTGTACATGCTGACATACAGACAAATAAACAATAAAATCTATTTTGTTTGCAACTGGCATGCAATAAAACACACGCAATTTTGCTAGGAATTCAGTCAGTGCGTAACAAATCAGAAAACAAGAAATTAAATCGACACAAATGAGTAGACAAGCGCGTAAAACCAGCCAAGAAAAGTCGTGATAACTTTGGAAACAAACAAAGCAATACTCAGTTAATAATAATAATAATAATAATAATAATAATTATAATTATAATAATAATTCCGCCAGTAAGTGGCGAAAGAACAAAACTTCAGACGATTGCGATTACGGCAAACAGAAAATAAAGGAGTAAGTATAGATGTTTGCAGACGACACGACAGAGACGTAGACATTTCGAGGAAAGAGAACGTACACAATTGATGGACATAAGGAGAGACAATGGTAACCCACAATATATCACAACTGAGTTATGCATATGTACAGGTAAAGTAAAATTTGACGAAGAAATTTAATCAAAGGCATTAGTGTCTATAGACTACTTTTCCTGTTACTATAGTATACAAACAATAAAAAAAAGGAACTACACGATAGTAAAATAAATGTATGATTATTTTATTGGTGCAATAAACTATGAAAGAGCGGACAACAATATAATCATTACTACACTGTGCTGCCATATTTGGTCATACTACTTAATCCCTTATATCTAAATGTACAGTATGAGGTTACCATTTTGATTCTGCATACAAAACTAATATTAAGAAATGTAAGTTACCATGCCCCCATGCGTTTCAACTATCAAAATAACTGTGGGCAGTAAAACAATAATACTATATACGAACATGGAGATCTCCTTTCAACAAACAAATTGTAACGATTAAGAAACTGTTACTATCGGTGCCTATTTTCAGGCACACGAACAGTCGTACACTGTAAACATGGTTTGTAAATTTGCCACACGTATGTATAGGAGCGCTAAGAAAGTATGTATGGTAGAATTGTTTCCCAGACATCCATGGTAGCACTCCTAACCTTTTTTTTTATAAAATAGAGAAACGTTTACTAAATTTATCAGACTTGTATTATTACAGGTATAAAAGTTTGCATATTTTCAAGGCGGAAGCATGATAACTGCCCCATTCTGCGTTTAGGTTAATTACTTTCTAAACATTTTAGGAAGTTTTTTACAGTGTAGGAACACATTCAGACTGTGTATAGGCATTCTTTTTTTATCTGGCGATCCCCTAAATCCCGCCACGCCAGCATGAGCCCCTGCACAGTTCTGTGGGCCCTCCGGCGTGTATGTTAGTAGCTAGGCCGAGTGGAGAATAGGATGCGTCTTAGATCGGGTTTAACCTGTAAAATGGTCGCAGTGATCACGGATGAGCAGGGTCGTCTGGTGCCAAGGCAGCAATTGACTTCCCGAAGGACGAAGGGTCTAGATGGTAGAGCACAGCAAACCAACAAGGCATGTGCGTGTAGTAAGAGATCGACCAGTCTTTCCAACGTAGGCTTATACACAGCCACATTCACAGTGAATCTGGATCACGCAGATTTGTGATTGTAACTTACATGACGTTTCACTTTGGTTACCTTGCTTATTATGGAATGATCAGATTTCAAAGTTTTTGCAGCCCATGCTTATTTCCGAATCGTCTTATTTTCTTTGAAAAGCAACAAACATACGTGTTATTCAGAGTGTCAAGTGTTTTTTCTGTTGTTCGTTAATTTGTATCGGCAATGTTCCTAATTCGATTTCGATTTATGATATCACTGGGATGATCTCTGGAAAAAGTTAATTTTTCACATGTAAATTTTTATCGGCAGAGTTTTTTGTTTTTAAATTCTGCTAGGAATATTTTATTTTCTGTAACAAAATTATTTACATAAAAGTTCTCCAATCGGAAAACCATATAAAAGACAGAAGACTACAAATGAGTGAGTGTAACATGGACAAATAAAGTAATCTATACAATTAATTAAACATGTGGGCCTACGAATTTATTTTCACATGATACCTGCCAATATTCAGTCTGTACATAATAACGTTCGTTAAACCATAATGTTCTGCAGCAAATGAGTTTGGAACGTGAACTATACGCCACAGTTCTGCGTCTATCAAACCCTGTCGATTCAGAAAGCGAAGCGTCGTCAACAGATGACATAGTGCAGAATGTTTGAAATATCTCGCTAGTGATTTTATGCGTGGTTCACTGTTTCTTCGATGACACGTCTAGTTTGCTTATACAGCCAGTCGTCCAAAACATAGCCTAAGCGAACACATTTTTGATATGTTGGAATATGTCAATATTTGACTCAACCACTCGTATGAATGTGGAGTCTCTCCCATCTTCCACAAACGTAAAAAATAAATAACTAATAAATAAATAAAGAAATGAAAACCTCGGAGGACCATTTTAAATCCATGCTATTCTTGGCATGTTTGTTTCAAAAGCACAGTTTACATGTTTACAAACTTTAAATACCCTGTCTCACAAATGAATGAACAAAGCTTGTATTCCCATATTTATCAGGCTCTCGGTTTATAAAATAAATTCCTTCGCAGGGATTTAGTAATAAATTTGTAATTACAAATAAAGGACTTTTTTTCTCCGCGTAATTAATTGTTTCATACGGTGTAAGGGAAAAGTTAACTTTCCATGCATGTTAAGTATTTTAAGTTAGGTACTGAATTTTTTCCTTTGTTTAAGTGCTGCGTTTGTATTTATTTACCTTCGTTACTTTTTTTACAAGCTTGCGTAAAAACGTTAGCGAATTCCCTGTTTATTTAGGGTTTTTACTCTCTTCTTTTTGTGTACTCACGCCGCGCTATAATCACAAACAAACCGTGGTCAGTTCTGTCACGTGTGTTTCGAAACCTCATTTGTCTTTGTTTACAAATCCCGTGTCTCGTTGTGTTTGCAAGCAGACAAGCCAACTATGCAGACAGTGTTTACAAACATCTCCACTTCCTTTTACCCAAGCGCGTTTTATACCACATGTGGTCAGGCCGTTTTATTTACGACGGCCAAGCGCTGACTTTTCGTTTCTCCTCTTGCTGCCAACTGGCGTATCGCAATTCCGTCAAACTCAATGTATTACTTCAAAATTACTACCGAAGTCTCAATAATCTGTTTACTTTAAATGCGAAATTTAATTTTCTACCCAAAGTCTTAATATTTATTAAAACCAAGTATAGTATATAAAAGTATTAAAAATTTCCTACCTATCTTCTTTAGAGCGTTTTCGGAAGGGGGGGGATCTTAATTTTATTTGTATTAAACATTGTAAAATTTGTAAATGTTACTTACAACAATTTTAGGTCACCCTGTTTTCCAATATTGTAAATTCAATCAAAATTTTGCAGGTTTACTTCATGAACCCCGCAAAAACCAATAAGCACAATCAAATGAAATGATTCGCTACGAAACTATATGTCACGGGTTACGATTTTAAAAATACTAGAACACAAGTACAAAATATTTTTATGTTACAATACATTTCAGAATTTGTTTCGAAATACAAAATTATATACATTTACATACACATCAAGTCCTAGCCCGTAACATGCTGTTTCAATGTAAATTATTTTGTTTAGTTACATTCATTGTTTCCCGAAGTGTTTAAATAAAATGTGCAAATTTTGATTTTGAAATGCCACTAAAGGAAAACTGGCCGAGTTATTTTTTGTAAGAGGAGAATTTACTCCTAAATAACGTCTACAAAACTAACATTATTGCATAGAAATTTAAATGATGCTATTCGACTTACATAATCATTCATTTTAAAACATAATACAATATTCCAATTACGTGAAACCGTCACAATTTATTGTTCAAATACGTTCTTCTTATAGTTAAACATTAAAATGTTTCTACACGTTGCCTATCAAAATTTTCTTAAATGTTATAATAATTCATCAAGTGTATAAGGGTATATAATTTTAACTCTTTGAAAGTTTTCAATTTGTGTGCAAAACGCTGTTCACTCTTTACAGCGAATTTTCAAAATTTATATAATACACAACAGCTCACATGATTTCTTTGCGGGATTCCTTATGTGACACATATATCCGCCAGAAATCCAGTAAAGCCAAAAACGTGTAAGGAAAAGCATTCAAGATTTGCTTTAATCAGAACATCTGTAATCTATTCTCACTTGTCTTTCTAGAACGACGTGTGTCCATCATATTATTCAAAATCGCACTAAAGTGAAGCAGTAAAATAGACTACATCGAAGCGTTGAAGGGATTGGAAGTAAAATGTTGGATGTGATTGGAGTCTTGGAAGTGACATTCCGGAATAATCATAAGTAGTTTTATCGCTAACTAGAACATCAATCGCACGCAGAATGTAAAATAATGCATTTATGACAGCACACTAAAACGCATTTAAATAGGGTTTCAGTTATCTGCCACAAGAATAATGTATTTTATTAGTTAAATTATCCTGTAATTAACAGTGACTACGTTTGGCATATCCCGTAATATAATTTGTAACGTTCACATTATTTTCAGTTCATGGTCTGCGAAATGTTTGGAAACAGCTGTGAATTGCAAATGAGTGACGTATATTACTGAAATTATACTCGCTTGTTATTCTGTAACATATGTGTGTAAATATACTTATATATACATATACACATATATACATATATGTGTGTGTACTGGGTGTTTCTAAATTCGACCATCAAACGTCGGCAGTTAATACCTTATGACAAATGAAGCAGACAACATACATATCCCCTAGTACCCAAATCGAATATTAAGGCAGCAATAAGCCCTTGAAAATTGAAATTAGAAACAGTGTTTTCAGGAAAAATCGGAAACCATTTGAGATTAAACGACAAAATCCAGAACAGTGTTTCAAGTTATCGAGATCGGTAATTCCACAGCAAACGCTTGTTAAAGCCTTCCGCCGTGCCGTTATGAAAATCTCAAGTGTGGCTACCGTTATATGTCCTAATTGTTTTGCGCTGTATGGATATAGAGGTATTTGAAGACGAATAATTGGCTAGCATGACATGCATTACAAAAAAGGTCCTATTGTAGCAAGTACGTAGGACACACTGTTTTCGTTCAAAACGATAATCAAGAACTTATGCTATGTGCGGCGGTACAGTGCATTCTGGCATTAGTCTGCCACGTTGAAATGACACAAACTCGACCACAACTTGGCAAGCAATTACGACAGCATTTTTTATCGTGTAATGTGCTATTCAAATGTAGTGGAGAATTGTTATCCTGAAGTTCAATTTTCTTGATTTTATTGACACGAGGAAATGAGTCAGGGAGTAACTGTTTGACAAAAAATCCTCGTATAAACATCAAGAGCACCACTGTTTTATGAGAAGTTTTCAATAGCACCATATTTTTTAAGAGTAGTCAAACAATGTTTAATGCCCAAAATAATACTGAAAGTTAGGCAACTCGTACAACATCCAAGGCATGATCGTTCCGTATGTTTGTATACAGGACACGGTTCTCGAGAATGGTATTAAACAATTGTGTTGATAATTTACATACATTAGGATTACGTAGTAAAAATACGTATGAAACGTGCATCTACTACATATGTACAGCATATCTCAGTGTACAATTCCCAATGCTAGAAACTCGGTAGTGCAAAGTAATACAGTATGTAAACACAGATATATGTGAAACATATCATGCTCATGTGAAACATGTCATGCTCGCCAATTACTCGTCTTCAAATACCTCTATATCCATACAGCGCAAAACTTTTAAGACATACAAGGGGGGTCTCCCTTGAGATTTTCATAATGACGGAAGGTTTGAACAAGCATTTGCAGTGGAACTACAGATCTGAATAACATGAAATACTGTTCTTGGTTTTGACCTTTTACCTTACATAGGTTCCTATTTTTCCAGAAAATTCCGTTTCTGAATTCAATTTTCAAGGGATGTTTGCTTCCTTAATATTCGGTTTGGCTACAAGTTGACCTGTATGTCGTCTGCACCATTTTTCATAAGGTAATAGCTGCTGATGTATAATGGTGGAATTTAGAATCACCCTTTATATATACATATATGTACACATATACGTACATATTATATACGTACATGAAACTAGATGACATTTAGCATCTGTGCCGTTTAGATTCTTTACTTGCTTCTTTTACAGATTTAATTTGTTTTAAAAATTTGCCAAGTTCACCTAATTCAGTTAAATAGTTGTATGCTCAATTTAATTAAGTACTTTGCGAGAAATGACCACTTACAATGTAAGCCTAAGCTAAAGTTTGTTTTAATGCTAAATGCCCAATCAAATATATTCCTGTTTGTGTTTCCAGCATTCACATGCACGTTACAATTTCTTGCTGTGCATTAGAGGTGATGTTCACGGGTCACGGATTGCTGCAAGAGGGACTCTTCAAGCACATAACCCGCCACTAACTGTGGAGACTTCCCGACCGCATTCAAACTTGGCGGCCTTGGTCAGAGTTGACGGTCGCGCGCGCGATGATAACCACTATGCGAGCGCCGGAGACAAAGGAACCATTAACAGACCGGCAGTGCGTTAAGTGTTAAGTCCGCGGTGTTAACTAAGCTTGAAGCCCAGCTCTGCAGAGGAGTGTGTTCTGTAGACCTGCACGGGCTTCCTTGCACGGCGAGGGGCTGTTAGGTAGTGGGTGGATGTCGCACCCGAGGAGGTGTTTTGCACCGTGTGTAATTAGTCGATCCCTCGTTGCCTCTATTTATCAGATACGGGCGAGGCATTACTATCCCGCGTTACGACACGCCGCTCCGTGCTTAGCATTCAAATGCATGCAAAGCAGCCTACCTACCAGGGGCGCGGCAAATAAAACCCTTCCCCCTACGACCCAGTACTACAGAGCAATATCTTCGAGACGCCGAGTGCGAGAAGGGAAACGGCAAGGCCTCCCTAGAAACGAATGATAGGCACTGGAAGAATAATACAACTGAAGTAATACCTCGGTGTTCCACGCACTCTCCAAGATCACGTTCAGCGCATTTGTCGAACACTTGTAGAAGTAGAGTGTATTGAGTTTTCGTGCTTTAAAAGTAAATCCATTGAATTCCCGTTTCTTCTTCATTATTGTCGGTTGCTGCTTTATTGTTGTGTATTTTAAAATTAGCAACTGGAACGTATAGGCCTATTTGAACATCAAAAAAAGGTTTAGACCAACCATAATTTACTGGTATACATTAATGATCCTTTCTTTTTTAAACATAATATTTTCAAGTAAGTTTGACTAACACTAAACAGTAAAACAACTACGCGAATCAGTATAGTAGACATTTATTGTACGATACATATAGCAAACAAACACGAGATTATCGTTACATTAAGGGTGTTCACGTGGCAAAAATTCAAAATTTTGTATTTGCTTGGCATGGTGTTAGTTTTATAGACGTTAAATGTGACTACATTTTCCACTCGTAGAAATTTTTTAGCTCTCTTAGTTTTCCCATGGCGGCACGTCAAAGTCAGAATTTGCAAGTTACAGGAACATAGGTTTAACAAAAACCAAGTGACTTGGTGGAATGAAATAATTTACACTGAAATTAGATATAATGGACACCATGATAAAAGATTTAAAAACACACAAAAATAAGTTTTATCTTTTTTAAAAATTGCCATAAATGAGGTAAATTTTTGTCATTTTCAGATTTTTTAAAAGAGTACAAAGAAATTCCATTCTGTGTTTTTAAATCTTTTAGCATAGTGCCCATTGTATTTAATTACAGTGTAAATTATTTCATTCGAGTAAGTCACTTGGTTTTTGCTAAACCTATGTTCCTGTAACTTGCAAATTCTGACTTTGACATGCCGCTATGGTAAAACTATGAGAGCTAAAAAATGTCCACATGTGGAAAATGTAGTCACAAGTAACGTCTATTAAACAACTCTATGCCAAGCAAATACAAAATTTTGAATTTTTAGCACGTGAACGCCCTTAACTCAACACTAATAACCAATTATTCAGTAAAACTATTTTCCATGTTGAAGTGACGCGTTTTAATTTTGGAAAGGTTTATATTCTAAAATCAATATAACATATGGCCTATGAATGTTTTTGTTTACCAACTCTAGAAATATTTTTGACTTTGTTGGACATTAAGGCACTATCATATATATATATATATATATATATATATATATATATATATATATATATATATATATATATACATATATATATGTGTGTGTGTGAATGTTATTTAAATTTAAATACCATTCTTACTGTTGAACATACAACAGGTCAGAGGAAACGAACATCGCAAACAACAAACACAGAATCGAAATTCGGTAATTATATCAAACTGGTTTACATGCCTTAGCCATAAATACGAAAAAAAATATACTTTGCCAATTGTCAGAAACATTTTTCTTCAAGTATAAATTGTCAGCGATCACTTACATGCTTGACAGCAGCATACAACTTAATATTTGTTTTGAACGTTGTTTTATTTCTACGGACTGTTTCCATTACTAACTTCGTTTGGTGAACATCTGTAGTTTTTAGTTATGGTATTACCTAATAGTGTCAAAATATTGCTTTTTTTGGGCATACTCATGTATTAAACTTCATCAATTTAATATGAATAAACGTAGACATACGTAATTTGTCCATTTAGTCGTCCCGTAATCAGTTAGAAGATCGTTTATAATACAACATTATGAAACCCAAATAAATGCAACAGAGCATAAAACCCAACTAAAGCAGTGCAGCCACAAAAACTTAGAACATTACAAGTAAGACAACACAGACATATTGTATTTTGTTACATTGTACTGGTTGTCCAGAAACAAACGCATAACGAACACACCCTGGTCTAAATTGCCGACAAAAACGTTAGCGGCAAAAAGTTGTACGACGACATTTTACGTGTACGATGCGGCAACACTGCATGGAGAATGTCCCTATGTTACGTCAAGTTAACGTAGACTAATTTTTGGACTGCTCGGAATTTTAACCAACACCCATAACTAGAGCCCACGATATTTGGTGAAAAGAATTCTGCAACTATTTGTTTCAATGCCTTATGTGCACATATGCAGCTCTGCTTCGTGGTCAGTGATTGGCTGTTGTAAATTCTCAGCGTCTCGGGGTTTTACCCGCAAATCACAGACGTGTGGTGTCGCAGTAACCTAGTTCCTGATGGCGCAGTCAAATGAGCCACGCCTACATTAAGCCAATAACCATGAAGCAGACCTGCAGATGTGCACGTAAGGCATTTAAACAAACTGTTGCAGAATTCTTTTCACCAAAAACCGTGGGCTCTATCCATAATTAGAAACACTGGAAAATCGCGGAAATGTTTAAAATAGTCTCCAATAAACTGTATTATATTAACCGTGACACGTGTGAACAGTTTTGGGACAAATCACACACGCTGTGTGTCCAAGCTGTGCAGTTCTAACTGGGCCTGTTGTAGAGAGAAAAAAGCTACAAATAAACGATAGCCAATGTTAATACGAAACATTCATTGTCATTTACATTACGTTGGAGCCTAGCAAACAGTCAACTATTCCCGCGATTTTCCAGTGTCTCTACCCATAATATGTAGGTCAGAGAACAGTAGTAGTATGATAGTAGAGAAAGTGAAATATCTGTGGAGTGAAAGAGTTGACTACCTACAGTGCTATGTTGCCACACTGTGTATGGAAAATAAAACATTTTGCCACTAACGTTTATGTCTCCAATTTAACCCAGGATTCACGTGATGTGCATATTTTGCATTTGATTCTGGACGTTATGTATGCGATACATACTCCATTTAATCTTGGTTAGTTTTCTTTTACACTTGTCTCGCGTGATTTTCTGAGACTGCGCAGTGTACCGATGGCTATTGTACACGAATTTTACTCAAACTCATAATTTATATTGCAATAATCTTTCAAGCAAATTATAATTCATTATGTCAAGTGGTTACTAAAGAGGTTTAATTTACAAGTGTGCGGACTAACGTCTTTGCCTGCCTGATAAGACTGAAGTGACAATTAAATGTGTGGTATATTTTGGAGGCATGTATCGTGCTACACTTTATTACAGTCAGGAAAAGTAGCGACAACGTTTGCTTTGAACTGAGTATCACCACTGTTAGTAAACTTTAGAATCTTTAGTCGGTGAAATATTTAGTGTCATTCGTGGCAATGTCACTACATTTTTACAAAAATTAAAATAACAAATATATACTTAATTTTCCCCATTTCGTTTAAAATGTAGAATGAGTAGTGTCACAAATTTTATTTACAAGATACCTCATGAAATATTTCGTTGCTTGAAACAACCTAATTTATAAATAACTTTTATTTTGGTAAAGTTCCCGGAACATTAAGTGTTTAACTATGGCGTCTCATTATACAAAATGCAGGGGAAATATGAAAGTTATCAAACAAAAATATTACTGTTCTGTAGGTAATGTACATACGTTATAATTAAATCAGATGGAAATAAAATAATAAATATTTTGCGACCAATGAGCTTCAAGCTTTCAACCTGCTGAATGTTTTGTCTTAACATTTATTACTTGACTTGTAGGTGAAAACCGTACTAGGGCCCACAGCAGTAACACGTTCGACTCGCATTCGGGAGAACCCGGATTATATTATCGGCACTGGAATTATGATTTTGGTTTTCCAAGTATTTCTCAAAATCATTCCCGGTGGACTCTGGGATGGTTCCTAAACCAGTGATATAGTCGACTTCTTTCCCAGAACGAGTCATTCCGTCAAGTTTTGTATCACTAGATGTTATGACCTAGTTGACAACGAGACATACTGTAAAGCCCACTTCTCATTCTGACCCTGCAAACGCAATTAATGACACACGAAATAATTCTACATTATTTATTTCTGCTATCCAGTAGAATAAAATTTTGTTTTTGGTTTCTAGCTTCTTGAAAATCAGTGCGAAATTTTTTTTCAAGTCTGTTGTTTTAAATGCTTTGGTATGAATGTTTTCGTCATAGGTTCAACGCTATGGCTGTTTCTTGTCGCATCACTATATAAATTAAATACCTACTATTTTCACCTTTTTATACAGTTCTGTGGCAAATTAATGTTTCCTTTTCTGTCTAATCGATAAAATAAACCTCATACCCGTGTGAAAACCATACGAAGTAGCATTTTATCAATTGGTATGCATTCATCTGTGGTGTTACCTTACCAACAAAAAGATTTTATTTAAGAATATCGTTTTTACTGTCATAACTTTCAATAAAAATTATTTAGTGAATTTTTATTTAAAGTAAAATATAGCTATTGTACATCATTCTCATAGTATAAGCATCTTCTTACTTTATGAGACTCTCTGATTTTTTTATTTACAGAAAATTTGAGATAAATTAGTTATATTTAAAGCACTGTAAATACAATAAATATATAATCGTATGCAATCGGTATTTACAAAACATCATAAAAACACATAAATAAATAAATAAATATATATATATATCTATATATAAAAATGAAAGCTGACTGATTGATTGACTGACTGACTGACATATCAAACTGCAGCCCAAACCACTGGACCTAGAATCGTGAAATTTGTTGTGGGGGTTCCCTTCAGGTTGTAGGCGAGCACTAAGAAGGGATTTTTCGAAATTCGATCTCTAAGGGGGTGAAAAGGGGTGAAATGTGTTTCCGAAGAAACGTCGATAGAGCTCGAACCCGACGGCCAATCGTCGTGATTTTTACTTTAATAGGACACTCGTAAAAATGCATACTAGCCAATTTAAGGATTTTTCGAAGTTCAACTTTTAAGGGGCTGAAATGACCTTAAATGTGTTTCCAATCAACTATTGATATCTATCGAACCCTTCGGGATAGAGAGTTGATATTCACTTCAAAATATTGCTTACGTAAATACCCAAAATGTTGTTTTAGGTTTTTTTTTAAATTCGACCTCCAGGCAGTAAAAAGGGGCAAAATGTGTTTTTAATGAATCGTCTTTATCTTTGAAACACAATTGGCTATCGTTGTTATTTTAACTTTAATTGGTTACTTTTACAAATGTCTATAACAGGACTCAAAATCGTTTCGAAATTCTTTATTTAATGGGTGAAAATACGTGAAATGTGTTTTCGATTATCCTTCTATATCTATCGAATCAATCGAGATATCGAAGTATTCTTTGCTTTAAATTGGTGCTTTTGTAAGTATCCCAAGTACCATTTAAAATATATTTTCCGAATTCGGCCCTAAACTGGTTAAAAATGGGGTAAAATTAGTTTTCGACTCACATTCGATATATATCGATCCCATAGTTTTTTATATAGAGACGTGATTTTTGTTTAGGATTGATGCTTACTCAAATATCTAAATAGTAATTTCAGGAATTTTCGAAATTCACCACCTAAGGACGTGAAAAGGGGTGAAAAGTGGTGAAAAGCGTTTTCAATTAATCGTCGATATAACTTGAACCCAGCGGGCTAATGTTGTGTTTTTTACGTCCACGAGATACCAATAAAGTATTCTAAAACGTGACTCAAGGGTTTTTCGAAATTTACTCTCATAAGTGGTGAAAAGACCTTGAACGTGTTTTAGATAAATCCTCGATATCTATCAAACCCGTCGAGATATACAATTAATTTTTGCTTCAGGATGATGATTACAGAAATTATCGCAAATCGGTCTTCAGATTTTTCGTAATTCGATTTCTCAATACTGTGCAGGGGTGATATGTGTTTTTTTGGTGAATGATCGATTTTAATTAAACTGAACGGGCTAGCGATGTGATTTACACTTCAGTTGGATACTTATACAAATGTCTAAGATGTTAATTTCAAATATTTCCAAATTCGACACCCAAAAGGGTGAAAAAATACAAAATTTGTTTTCCATTAACCAACGATATCTATCTAACCAGTAGCGATATTGATGTGTTGTTCGCGTCAGAGCGAGGCTTACGTGAATATTTAAAAAAATATGTATGTATTTTTTTATTTGTAAGAAACGTAATTATTAAGAATAAAACTTAGTTGGTCAATAATCAAGGCAGACGATCCAAAAAGCAGGAACGAGCAGCGAGAAACAACTTATACAGGAGTTTCACTACAGTAACCTATCGAGACGTGGTGTTGTACAACCTCTATGAGCCCAGGACACAGATATATATATTTTTTTCAATACATTTTATTTTCATGTATTACTTCGACGTTACGTGACGCAGTTGTTTGTCACTCAGGTCTAAATTCCGGGAGGTTCTGGGCTCGGATTCAGTTAAAAGCTGCGTGCAAACGTTCAATTCTGACACACAAAAACTACAAGGCAGATCGAATTAGTGCAATTTACATGTAGTCTTTAAAAGGGGCAAAATTGCAGTCCGCTTTCCACTTAGGTTCCTCTACAATATCAGCTGACATATCGTCGGTATACTACCAAAAGTGATTAAGTCATAAATGCTATTTCGTTTAAAAACAGTATTAAATTGTAGATATTAACAAAAATGTGGTATGTTACAATACTGTGACACAGTACGAAACTACGAATAGACTTTAAACTTGGGCAATTGTTCCTAGCATTTTTATAATTTTGTATCATTTTGACATTGTCACTTTTGGCAGTAAACCGACGATATATCATCTCACTAATCTCAGGTTTGGGGCACCAAATATGTTTCCGCGAAACCTTTACCCACTGAAACTTTGTAATGTCAATAAAGTTAAAGTGAATATTTTGAAAATATATAATTGAGGGCACCGTCACCAATGGTTGTGCACAGGGTAAACAGATGTTTCTTATTCGACTAACCTCTTACCTTAGGTGTCTGTAATTAACCCACAACGTCAAATAGGCAGGGCTATAAATAAGGCCCAGGCGAAGTCGCTGTTAGTGGCAGGGACAAACTTAAGACTGCTTTTCGCGTGGACAGCTATAGCTACTTATCCTTCTGCAGAATTAGTTCAACTAGCCGCTTGGACATTCTAACACTTGATGACTGAAGTACTAATCTTGTGTACAAAGAGGTTTTTAAATTAAAGTAAATATTATCAGTTACGAATAATACTCGCGAGCAAAGCCGCGGGGACTGCTAGTATATATATATATATATATATATATATATATATATATATATATATATATATATATATATACACACACACAAGTCAAGTACAGCCAATATGTTTAACTAATGTTGAGTAAAAAAATTTTTACAATCGGATTATCCATAAAATATTCCTCAATAAAAGAGCAACATTGGGTGGGTTAGTTTCCATGCGGTGTAAGTCCAAAATGCAAATATTTCAGGAGAGAAAATTTAAAGTTTGTATCTGTATTAAACTTAAGATATTATGTTATTTTTTATGTAATGCAATGGAAAATTTAGTGGACTAGGTCGCACACCATTTGGCAAGTATGTAGACCTCACTGCATGCAATTCTGTAGTGGTGTAAGTCCATTTTCGATTTTTGTGACTTACACCACTTGGAAACTAACCCACCCATATTTAGGACGCCATTGTAAAAGGCAAGGTTTGAGTGATACATGCTTTAGAATTAGTTTTAGGTTTTTTCTCGTATCAAGCTTATTAAACATATTTTTTGCTAACTGAAATAGATCACATTGTGTGCTTGTCTTGTTCTATAAAGTAATCGTTAACCGTTAATCTTAAAAATATTGTTTTAAGCCAAACTACAATAAAAACATTTTAAGTCAATATATAATCGGCGTGTTAGCTAAAAACATTGAAACTGTCAACTTTATATAACATATTTTCCTGTTGCTGCGTGAATCTGGATTTATTGACGATTTCAAGTTATACAATGTTCAACGTGATATGTAGGAGTAAAACACTAAAGTTTTGGCTGCGATAGTAGGTATAACATAATAAAGGACAGTAATTATTCTTTGTATGTATCAGATGATGCCTAAACCGATGGGAATTATTTTATGTCAAATAATGAATATTCGTGATAAAACATTACCTTAAAGAATACTTATTGTTTTCTACTTGTTCATGGCTCTGTGAAAATAAAAAGTGTTGTGGACTTTTTAAGTCATAGTGTCTAGAATTAGTAAGCCAGAAATGCATACAACTTCTAGAAGTTTCTAGGCTTCTGTGAGAAACCAATTCAAAACTTGTTACGCGTCCTAGCAGTCAATACACTGATTGTAAGCGACTTCTCGTATGTTAGTAGGGTATGTCAGTTTAAATTTTCAGTCAAACACCTGAATATTAAAGTGGACAAAGCAGTAATTGTATGAGCATGTTATGCGCTTGTTTCCCTAGTTATTCTATTTTATAAGATACCGTTTAAATCCATAATAAGTTACAGTTTAAGATTTTCATGCTCGCAAAGTACTCTGTTAATAACATAGGGCAGTGATATATAACACTAAATAACTTCCGTACTTATTATAAACCATGTTTGGAAGTGTACGTAACTCAAATGTAATTTAACAAAATGGGCATACCGAATGCGAAGTTATACATGTTGGTTTGACCTTTAATAGAATAGTCCTTAACTAAATGGAAATGTCACGTATGATTATTTACAAGAACTTTTATTAAACATACTGCAAACAAAAGTGACATATAATTGTTAAGTTTAAAGAAATCAAAATAGTCGTTTAAATAAATAGCGGAATATTGGTCTGGTTATATCTGTTAGGAGAATAAACAAGTTGGGCTGGGAAAGAGAAAGCAGGAAAGTGGAAGTTATTGGACGAATAGCTGGCTGTGACTTCTGCTGGTGTGAGCGAATCGGGAAGCAATATCGCGGATCACGAAGTCGTCAGTCACAGCTCCTGAGAGGTCGGCGTCACTCCACACACTTGTGTTGTGCGGGTGGCACGTGACAGGCGCACAGAATTCGAGCGAACATCCTCACGGCCTGGGTATATACGGCAAGTTCCATGGGGAGATAAAGGTCATGCTTCTTGGCTGGCTGCTGATCGGCAGAAAATAAATGAACAAAACATACCGAACTGCTGTCAGTATTTAGCCCGTGTCCGGAAGTAATAGTGTATAATATCGGTAATGAGTTTGTAAGTATTTCTTAAACAACCCTGAAATGTACTACACAAAAAAGTAAAAAAAAAAAAGAGCAGATAATGATAAATGATGACTGTATGTATTTCAAACACAATACCAAATAGTGCTCAGTCATTATTTTAAATTTTATGAAAATATTTTTAATTAGTAAATTAATTAACGAAGTGCAACGTATAACATATATTTTAATTTAACAAAGAAACTAATCCAGTAACAAGAAATCATATTCCACGACAGAAAAACTGTCGTATGAAATGACGTTAATTGACCTTCTTAAGTCAATCTGAAATGAATCATAACAAGTACAGCCATCTGTGGGTCCGCATTGGCTGACATGCGGCTTCCGAGTCAGAACTTTAAATGTTTGGGACAGAAATATTTAAAATTATTTATCTGGCACATGGCTGTAAAGGAATGAACAATAATCAAGGGAGTTCTTAGTAGTAGTTAGGTACCGGAAGCGGCATGACTTGGGAGAAACAGGAAGATGTTTCGCGTCTTACATAATTTACAAACACACTTATGTAACTCATATGTTGCGATTGTCGGATGACAATTCAGCGAATTTATGGCACCACGTAAGTTCCTTCAACAGATTTAGAGATGTGCTGTATTTACCAATAGATCTTGACTCAATAAAACGAACTGAAATAATATCTGAAAGTCTCCCTCGGTACAGTAAATCGCAGTTGGGTAGACACCAGAGTAACTTTAAACCTTTTAGTGCCAGCTTTCTCCAGGTACATATGTGAAAAATGCCATAAAATTGTTCAGAAATTTGCAAATATTTATTAAAATTGAAATAACTTGATAAGAATCAGTGTAATCAATTAGGGAAAAAATTATACTGGCAATTAAAGGTTCTCTTAATCCATTGCAACTGTAAACACATTTTTTTTTCAAGAAACCTTCATTAAAATAAAATACAGAGCCGATATATTGGCCTATGGCATTTGCCGCACAGGCAATGAAGGCCGATATTTCAGCTCTTGGCACTGAAAATGTTAAGGACTTTCAAACAAGAAACTACATATCTTCAGTGAAGAGCAGGAAGAATCATGAGTAGAAGCAAAAAAGAGCGATATTTCTGGATCGTATAGTGATCAAAAAATAGGAATCGTAATTACGAGGCCCCAGAAGATACTTGATAGGGAATTCAGGAAATGTGGGGCCGAGAAATGACACTGATTGCGCAGTAAAAGTAAAATATCGAGTTAGTTTCGCGCACGCCCAAGTTTCTGCGGCACAGCGGAATGATTTGTGTTCGCGAGCTCCCCAGTTGGATGGGGTTCGACCGAGGTGGTGTAGGGTTGGACTGCGAAGAAGGATAGTGTTTTTGGGGGGTGGGCGAGGAGGGTTTTCGAGGGGGTCGAGGAGGGAGGGGGGGCACAAGTGCAAAATAACCCGCGTAATTTGTAGAGCAAGCTGCGTGCGGCAGAGCGCGCGAGAGTGGCTTGTTTTGCGAGCAGAAGAGGGTCAGATACATCCTCATGAATATTAACAGGGGGGAGCTTGAGCGAGCTAGTTCATAACCCTTCCCGTCCATACTTCATTCGCGTCAGACAGACCTGCCGTAGCGGGCCGCGCCTCTGCTCGCCGAGGAAAGAGATATGGGGTGGCTGGCGCTCGCCGAAAACAAGCGGTAAATCATAGCGCGGAGATCCCAGGTCAGGTATGCTTGTTCGAATGTCGCCGTGCCTTGCGTTGAACTGTGGGAGATTTTATTACCTGAGTGTATGCACCTCAACACACTAACCGCATAGTAATATATCTCCGTACAAACTTTACCCATCCCCTCTCCGCAGATTACGGCGATTAATAGTTTAGTTCGCCATCGAAAGATAACCAAACTGTAGATAAGCATTTGCAGGAAATTTATCTGTTATAAACTCATTGAATACCTAATAAATTACAAACGTAAATCGAATTATGTAACTCATGTAACTAGATTTTGGCTTGTTCGCGCAGTTGTGCCAAGGTAGTGAACGAAAAAAAAACTATGTTTTGGCTTTCATAAGGATAATATTTTTCACAGGAAACCGATAGTATTAGACAGGAAATTTATTTTGCAATGGTTTTTATCACATTACGTTTCCAGCAGTTTATGGTACCAGCAAATCAATGCATATTTTCACAGATTTATCGTCTGTATGATATAATGTTACGTGTCTCTGCAATTCCCTTTGGCAAGAATAATACTTTTTAAAATTAATTTGGCAGTACTGCATGTTTGAAACGAATGATCATTTAAGAGCTTGTAGAGCTGGTTGCCCGCAGCCGGTGTACACATATCGATCCGCTACAACACGAACATTTGCGTAATTACTTGTATTTATGCATTTATTTATCTCAACGTGACACTGTAACATTATTACCAGCGTAAATTAGTGTCTGTGAACATTAGCATTACATTAAAGCTTAGAGTGATGAGAGAAATTGTACAGCGCTCAATGTCGAGGTCTCCAGCGCTGGTGGTGAGGGGTGACATGAGGTGAGTATTGAGCAGCGCCGGAATGGTAAGGGCGGGGGAAACGGAGATCCCCGAGAAAACTCGCCGACTAATGGAATCGCTCAGCCCGATTCCCACGTGCGAAAATCCGGGGGCCGACCCCGCCGGGAATCGAAACCGGATCGCCTTGTTGGGAGGCGATAATGGTCTGACCATTCGGCCACCGCGGTTGCATTGTAAAGTTTAGAAATATATTTCTCTGGTCACTTATCAGCAGTTTTTCACAATTATCAGCCAAAGTAAAATTAGCTACATCAGTGTAGAATGATTACAAAGTCGTGTTCCAATGTTCTAGAACTAGAAGACCATAGCAAATTTTTTAAAAATTAATTATTCCTGAACATAATGTCGAAAATGTTTCGTCACTTTGTTACAGGACACCAAAGTATGGTTGTAGGCAACCTCCAATTACTGCCGTCCAGCTTTTTGGCACAAAGTATGAAACATTATCTCTAAACAATATTTTTTAAATGGCTGCTACCTTCACAGATACATAATAAGACAACGACAGAGAATGCTGTCATTTTTTGTCATTATGACGTTTGTAGTTGCTTGTATCAGAGGGACAGCAGAGTGGATAGGCGTAATGAAGGTCGGTACTGAATCCATGGGAGTCTCTCGTGTAGTCCCAGAGAAGAGAGTTCAACTTAGGTCAGGGGAATGTGCAGGCCACATTATTGTCAAATGGCTGCTAGTCACGGTTTCACCCTTACACCTATGGTTGACATGGTCAAATCGGGATACTTCTGATCTGGACATGTCATTACTTCATTAGGCTTATTTTGGCAGTTGAATTGATAGCATATTTCAGGACCAGAGCATGTTCGACTCTGATAGCAATAGTGTTTGAAAAAGCACTGCAAACAGTTTGCAGCCGTTTACAAGTTTTGACTACCAGTGTAACGAAGCAGGTTACAAGGTTCGTTTACAGGGATAGGATATTGTTCGGTAATTTATGTTTGTGTATAATACACAGGCAAACTTGTATTCGCAGTTTTGTGCGTAAATGTAACGTAATTCACGTTGTAGCACGCTAGCACATAAAAATATATAATTTTACTATAGAGAAATACAGTATGTTTGAAAAAAACATATTTATATGACAATATTCTTGTGTCTTTCTGGCGACAAATGTTTCTTCTAGCACAAAATTTATGGTTCCAATTTGCTAAAAAATTTAATATATTCACGTTGACGTCAATATAACCTGAGCTTTCAATACCATCTGCGACTAAGGCAAGAAACCATTCTAAAATTTCCACCCCACTCGGGCAGATTCCGTAACAAATATTCATTTTCGTGCTTGGTTGTAATCGCAAATGTTCCTGTGCAAACACTTGTAACAGCCTACTGCCGATTCAAACGCGCAAATACGCCTATTGTTAGAGACGTGAAAAATTCGCGTTATCTTTCGGGCAAAGCAAAGATTCATAGTAAGTTCGTGTCACATTTACTATAAGCCCTTGGCATACTTGACAGTTTGTGAGCGAATTGCAAAGAAGCTACGAAATAAATGTAGGCCTAATCACGTGGTTTCTTCACGTAAGTGTTTGTCTGTATATATATATATATATATATATATATATATATATATATATATATATATATATATATATATATACATACACACACACTTAGAAATTATCTTACAGGTCAGTAAATCCCCGAATTGTTCCGGTCTTTAGTCATGGGGCCATGTACGGCCAGTGGCGTAGCCAGAAATGTCTTAAGGGCGGATACACAAGTTATATGAGCTACAAGGAAGGGGGGGGGGAGGTTAACCGAAGTTTATTTGCTTTGTACAAATGAATATATTTATCTTGCTATTATTTAAACACTTTAGATTTGAAATGGAAATTACAAAATAAATTCGATTTATAATACAAAACTGTAAATTTATTAGCTGAAGATAAAACTTTTCGCCAGGGGCAAGGGGTTACAACCCCTGTCTTCCCCCTTCGTTACGGCACTGTGTACGGCAGATAGCCTAGTGTAATATTCGATATCCTGTAGCAAAGACTCGTTTTAACCCTATGTGTAGACTTTGTTTTTCCACAGGTCATATTCCAAACGGGGTTGTTCCCCGGATTTTCGCAAGCGGGAATCGTGTCGGACGATGACGCTGGACGGCGGGTTTTCTCGGGGATCTCCTGTTTCTCTCGCCCTTTTATTCCGACTCCGCTCCATTCACTCATCATGAAGTGCTTTAAGGTCTAGACGCGCTGACCAAAACCTCTTCACTCACTCACTCCGCTGGCCATAAATTACCATTCGGGGGGCATTGCAAGATAATTTTGGATGAGCCTGTATTTAAGGCAATTCTCTTCTGTTTCTACCATTTTGAGGATATTAGTTAAAAGTAAGCATATATTAAAATATAGGTTTCGCAGATTTGTTTAAATTTAAAATCATCTTCTCCATGATGGCTTGTTTATTCAAGACAATAAATACTCGCTAATTATGTAACTGTAACCGTATAATTTTTTTTGTTTTAAAAAAGAATATATCAAAGTAAAACTATTTTAAACAAAATTACCGAACGTAATTTTGATATCTTCTTTCGTTTAAGCTGGACTAGTATTTATAAATCATTTTATCGCTGGCAAATATTGCGAAAGTGGTTTTTTTATGTTCTTTTGCATGCACGATTATCTTCGTTAAGAAATTTAAAAAAGTAAAGATTAGTAAAAAAAAACTTTTTACTCAACTATTAATTATTTAAATGAGAGGGTGACCACTGAATGTCTTATAGAGACGAGTTGTCGATATTTAAACTGCACAAGAGTTCAGTGACATATGCTCTGAGGCTAGAGTGATGCGTGATGGTCTTATTGGGTCGACTTAGTTCTTCGCACTTCATGGAACCGAACACGCAAAACACTTCTACCTAGGTGATCTCATTGGTACCTTAATGTTATATCTATTGACGGGTTTTATAAGGATACCTGTGAAAATATTTAGATTATTGAAACCCTTTGAAGTGTTTTTAAACTGTGTAATGAAACTCCAAAATTCTAGCCTGTTTTCTGAAGTGTGTCATCGTTTTTTAGTGTGTATAACAGATTGTCAAGAATTTTTTTTTTTTTTTTTTTTTTTTTTTAAGAATGCGAGTGAGACTAGCGACTGTTTAGCACATACAATGTGGTATACACAAATCTTGTCAGTAGCATACTCTTATCAAAATTACTGAAAGCATCTAGGAAAATACTGTATAGCTATAGTAACGAACGCATATACATATCTGTTCTCTGGATAAAATGTGCAGAGCTCTGCTAGCTAAAATGGAAAGTTTTATGCGTTTCTGCTTTTAAACATATAAAACACTGCTATTTAAAACTTTCATTTACAGAAAACTTGAGTAATACCTTGTGATTTTAAGCAAATTAGACGTTGCATTGTGACTTGAGTGATTTGAGTTTACTTGTTGGATGATAATTTTATACAAGTTGTAATTAATTGGGGAGTACACTTGTAAACCTTTTTTTTTTCTAAAAAAAAATCCATACTATTTTTACAGAAATTGTGTGGTTTCTGTAATAGGCTAATTACTTATATAAAGAAACATTTTCACTAACCACACTAATTATCATCCTTCCTTATAGTTAACTCCACTATTAAAATGTTTGACTGATGATGCCCATGAAGATTATGTCACCAGAAAATTTTGTAACATAGAACAAGGTAGTTAGGTGTAAGTATTGTGAATAGGATTTTCTTATTTTTCATTTTAAATTTCTTTACTGATGTAATATTATATAATTGTAGAAAGTATGGTATAAAGTCAAACTAAATTTATTTATTTGTTTTAGGAATCAGATTGATATTTTTTCAACACCGTTTTATCAGCCAAAGTCACAATTCTTATAGATGTGCTGTGCTTTTGAAAACTTATAAGCATTGTTTAAGATATGAAATGCTGGAAACACGTTAAGCAGTTTGTCGAAAAGAAGAATACGCATGGCAGGCTACATCACATTTTCATGAATACGTATTGAAAACAATTCCTTTCGGTTATCTGTACTGTTACACGAGTTGTGTTGAACAAATTATTCAAAATATGTGATTTATAATAATAAATAAAAAGTAGCACGTAAACAAGGATTCGGGCAGCAGGCACATCCAAACTGAAATACAGTCTCAGATTACAGCACAAAGAGCAACGGGATTTAGTCTCCTAATTTCCGACTAATATTTTAAAATGCTGATTTAATCCATCTTAAGGGTCCCAAAGCTGTGTTTCTGTACATGTGCAGTTCTCTTAGAAACTTACAAGCATTACGTATAGATAAACTTCCATAACATATTCGCGAAAAGAATAATACTTATGACACGATACAACACAGATTCATGAGAACGCAATGAAAATAATTCCCTTGAATTATTTGAAAGACTGAGATCCATAGCGGTATAAGTCACAATCATTTAGTAGTGTCGTTTTTAATCGTATTATTCACATTTTGCAAAATAATACTGTCTTAAAAATATTTTACTCTTAACTAATTTAATGAATTCCATTTGTGTATTGTAAAAGGTACCGTAATTTGCATGTGATTGCAAAAAAAAAAAATATTTACGAGGAAACAATTTTAACTGACAGCACTATAAATCTAAGCCAGTCATTTGTCTGACACAAGAACATCCTTCTTTAAACACCAGATTTAGAAGAAATAATTAACAACTGTAGAAAAAACTGGATGTTAGTTAGAATTCGGTCAGCTAGTATATCAATACCGACATGCACTCTCGGATCACACAAAGTCCAACGGACGTATTAGTCTTCTCATTTCCGTCAGCTCGCCGATTGCCATGGCGTCAGAGATTGCAAAGTTATTAGTAGCTCATGCTCTTGGACTACTAGGCGATGAGTAACGTGCACAGAACGTATTACAGAGAACGAGCGAGCGAGAGGAAAAAAAAAGTTGGAACACTTTGTGACGCGTCACGGATCGGCCGGTGAAAATCCCGGCTTATTGAATGCCGGACATCGCGTTCACGGGCCAGTTATCTGCAGACTTTTTCATCCGCCAGTGAATAAAGCCGGATAAGGGGTCTGGGGGGGGGGGTATAGACCGAGTTGCAAAGAGGACGACAATAGGGCAGGAGGGAAGCACGTCACTGTTCAGCTTTGCGCACTAGCCGATCGGAAGAGGCGTTCCGAAACTGATAATCATGGCTGATGCTCCCGTATGTTCATTCATGCTGGCTGCTCTATGTGAATATCTAAAAATATACAAAATTTATACATAATAACTTATACGTACTCGTCAAAAGTTTTTCAAAACTAAATAAAACTCTTCAGAGATAAATAAATATCGAGTAGCGAGTGAATCCGAAGGCAGCATATCACACCCAGAGAGACACTCTTTCAACCTGGAAACCCTGAGAGATGACGATACACGAGTTCCTACAATGGAGCAGCGACGGGATGCATGAGCGGGATAAATAGGAGTTCTCTGAGAAAATCCGCTGTCCAACGGCGTCAGCTAGGTTCTCCACATGCGAAAAATGCGAGGCCAACTCTGCCTGGAATCGAACCCGGATTGACATGGTGAGAGGCGAGTGGTCTAACCTCTCGGCCGCCCCAACTTCTTCAGTGATAAAAGCAGTGGAATGAATAGGTTTACGGCCAGTACTGTACATAGTAGTAGACATTCACTAAACTACATGTAAAAAAAAGTAACTATTTATGACAAGCTGTTGCACATGATTTTATAGGGGTTGGTGAAGTCAGACAACATAAATTTCACTTTTTGGGTGGTATAAGAAACAAGCCAAATAATCAAAGAAAGTACGAGTAACAAGATAAAGTCATTTATTGAAAATGCTTGATCACTAAAACCGAAACTGGAGAGTGGCACACCGCGAGAAAGAGTGACCGTTTTCTAGGTACCAATTTAATCCTTATGTATTTACGTATTTCGCAGTTCTTTTACGTTATTTGTGAGTTTCCGTTTAACTGGACCGATCAATATTCCGACGCGCAATCGTTAGGAACAGAAGATTTTTGCGAAAAGATTTTTGCACCAAATTCTTTCAATGCCTTACGTATACATTTCTGCTTCACGGCCAATAGTTGGATGTTATAAATCTCACGAGGGTTTGTGTTCTACCCACAAATCACATACGTGCACTGTCGCATTAGCTTTGTCTTGTTCTGCCTGGCAAAGTCAACTGAAAGATTGCTCTGCATAAAGGCACACTCACTGCATGGAACCATGGAACCCAAATGAATGTAGTGTTCATAAGGCATTGGAACTATTTGCTGAAATGTTCTATTCACGTAATCAGATATACCTACTGAGTGTTTATCGTTCTTATGTAAACAGCGTCGAATTATAGAAGTTGTAAATGCTACAGCGTTTTGGAGACTGTTTAGTGTCCAAATTTTTTCTCGCCATTTGAGTCTCTAACTTTTGTAACATAGCAATTGATTATTTATATATATCCGCATGATTTGTTTATGTTTAGGAATATTGACGTTTGTTTGTCTATGTATACTTAAGTATCTTTGGCCGTAGACACCTCGAGCCGTGTTATTTTATTACGTGTTCCTGGTTTTGTAATTTTTATTGTAATAGAATTTATCAGTGGTAATGGTCTCCAGGTTTCTACCTATGAAAGTAGTTTTTACTTGATCACCATCGCGTACTGTGACCTGGTTTGCCGTGCTATCGATAGTGAATAGAGGTTGTAAAATTGGTTAAGAGAAGTGAGGTGTGCGAAGTTTTGGAACGAAAAAAAAGGAAGGTTCGAAAAACGCGAAAAACAATAAGGAGAGCTAAGGAAGACGACGGAAGGGATTTTTCGACGAACGTAGCCTTCGAGAAGGACGACGAGGCTCAATATGAAGAGGTCTACCAAGAAGTCCACTGTATCAGTAATGAATTGATACCGGAGGGAGGCAAAACGCCGAATGCAGTGAACTTCTCGTCG
>PNEQ01054028.1:154737-180096 GCA_003012365.1 Medauroidea extradentata | reverse complement strand
ATGAATGTGTTAAAGAGAGTATACTTGTGTGTTTTAATGTATGTTTGTGTGAATGTGATCCCGTCCTTAACCTCCTTATCATCAGCCCCTGATCTTCTCACCGTAACGTATCAATTAACCTGTTTCAGTTTCAGTTATCACCACCACTATTTCAGACATTTTGTGTATTGTATGTAGGGATAACTTGTGTTGTTTTTTTCTCATTAGATTTAAGTGTATATGTATTTTAATAATTTTTATTTTTAATGTAATGTATGGTTATGTTTCTAAAATAGTAAACAGATGTAATGGGTCCAGTGGAAGACAAGGCAAATATGCCTTAACTGCGCCTGAAAGCCGCAATAAATAAATAAAATAAAAAAAAAAAAGGGTTTTACAATAGTTTATGTTCTTAAATCCTGCAGATCCATTTAGTCTATTTGGTCACTTACTTTTACGGGTCACTTTTTTACCATTTTTTTACCTGTGTATATTGTGCATAGCTAACTCCTGTTTGCCGTCTGAAAAGTCATGGATGATGACCTACGCGAGTAGGTCATCACAAATATACATCGTGTGCTTTCATTCGCGGTACAGCAGATCAAACGGCCATATAGATAATAAAAAACTACACGAGTCTCATTACGAAGCAGTGTTGGTATGATTGCTCTGCTGCACTCATCACAAACAAATGATAAATCCGTTCTTCACCCGCATCTTATTAGTGTCCTTAAATACCTAAGCATTTGAATAACTTGGCAGCGGTCGGCGCAGCGACTTATTAGGCGATCCTGGTTCGATCCCTTGTGTAGCCGACCCGGATTTTTGCATACGGGAATCGTGCCGGACGATGCCGTTTCTCGGAAAGTTTTCTCGGGGATCTCCAGTTCCTCCCGTCTCTTCATTCTGGTGTTTCTCCATACTCACCTCCTATCACCCTTCAGCAGCGCTGGATACCTCGCAGTTAAAGTAGCCACTTGGGTGGATGTATTTTTCCCATTCGAGGCCTAGAAGTGCGGGAGCGATACGTACAATAAGTGGAGCCACGATTTTATGGCGAAAAGATTTTTGCACCGTTTTTGGTTTGAAAGCCTTATTTTCACATCCGCAACTCTGTTTCATGGTCAGTGATTGGAGGTTTTAACTGTAACTTGTCTTGAGGTTCAACTGACAAATCACAGACGTATTGCGTCACAATAGCCTCATTGTTATTGGTGCAGTCAAATGAGGGTCGTGTCTGAACAAAGACGCGCTGTCAACAGTGGCGGTGCGTAAGGCCGTGCTCTCGTGCTGTAGCACTGAGTAAACTTTTACAAAGTTATTGTAAACTTAACTTTATTAAATTTCAGGTAATGTGACACAATTTGTACTTCTAACCTTTCTTTATAAGATACCGACTGCTTTGCGCTAAGTTTTATAGGCGGACGGAATTTTCTCAACTTATTTCGTTCGTGTAAGCCGCCCTTTTCTTTGGTGTAAACCTGGCTCGGTGCTCCCACGGACTAGCGCACGGTTGTCACACCTCTTTCCTACCCCCTGTCCAAGCCAGAGGCGTAGAGAGACGCGGGAACCTCGCCTTTATCAACACCTGCTCCGTGCAATGAGCAGAGTAGCCCTGCTATCTACTGCGCAAGCGCGCGAC
This sequence comes from Medauroidea extradentata, assembly GCA_003012365.1. NCBI lineage: Eukaryota > Metazoa > Arthropoda > Insecta > Phasmatodea > Phasmatidae > Medauroidea > Medauroidea extradentata. The sequence continues at coordinate 178,475 of PNEQ01054028.1, read as the reverse complement.
AGTTACGTCAGCGCGTTTGACAATGATGGCCGCTCGCGTCGCGCACGTGTTCGTACATTGCAGACTTGTAAACAAAGTAATTTTTGGTGTCGCATGGATGTGTAGCTGACTTAGAATAACTTTTATGAATAGTACGTAACTATGTATTATTATCGTAAGTTGTGGGCGTCAGTGACGTGATACTGTGCATAAATAACGAACTGCCGCAGAATCTATGTTATTAGTCTTTTTGGCGCAATGGCTACATTACCGACGCTTTATGATGGGATAATTTGGTAAGTCGAATTTTACAATATTGATTCATTTTTGTGAAAATTCTGTGTTGCTTGACGGTAAGTGGAAAATTATTTTAAAGATTGTGTCCGTGGTTTATAAGTGGCAAGTTTGTTTTCCGAATGTGACGTGGTACGAACTGCACATATTTATTTACGTGTTTCGTAATTGTAATCATAAATATTGCATGCCTAAGGCCTAGCTGATAATAAAACGAGCTGCGCAGTGTATGTGTTGATTTTCGAGTGGACAAGCACATGAAACGACTAGTTTTCATAATTGAAGGAGTTATTTCCTTATAGTTTTCGGAATAGTTATTTAATCGTATCAAAATGATATGCCGATGCGGGGCTGAAGATATGCGTAGGCCTACTTCGCGTGTGTTATAAAGTTGCGTCTGCATTTAGACAAGCCGAACTCTAATGTAGTCTTAGGACGTCTCACATGCGATATTGTTGGCATTTTATCTACGAGTCGGGTTCACATTGATCGTGAGGAAACACAGTAGGAACGCAGTAAGAACAAAAACAGAAACTGAAATTGTAGGATACTAATTTGCTGTTAGTGGTATTCAAGTGACATTGCTTGTGTATTTAACGAGTACCTATACATTGTAGATAACATCTTTAAGTTGAAAGTTTTTACAACACTCTTTATTGGCTACATTACTGCTTACCATGAAACGCAGTGTAATTTCTCAATACATGTAAAGCAAAATTTCTATACCTTTGAATTAAAAATATGGTTAGCAGGGAAATAAAGGTTAGCGATTTAGCGAGGGAGGGGGTGAAGGACATTATATTCAGAGCACTGATCTCAAAACATTGACCGGCCGCCACTGGCTGTCAATAACCGTGACGCAGAGCTGCCGAGGAGCACGCGAGACATTGAAACAACATGTTGCAAAAATATTTTCGCGACAAAATCGAGGCTCTAACAATAAGTCCTCGATTTACGTCATATCACTTTACGTCGTTTCGGATTAACATGTTTGAGTACCCATTTTTTAATTTAAGTAGCCGCTGATACAGAATAACGTCGTCAATTCATTCTAGCGCGTCAGAGTTAACACTCTTGTGTTCCAAAAATGTTTGGCTATAGGCTGTGGGCCGTGGGCGGGACTGGTCTGACTAATTCAATTTGTGTCGCTGTTTTCAGGAACCTGACCTCGATGTAAATCGAGGACTGGTGCGACACATCAAGCCTCCCCTTAGCCACTAGACTCAAGTTACTGAACTATGTGTAGTCTTCTCGCCAACTCTCCTTTGTCAGACATTCAGTGGTGACACTATCATTTTATAACCTCTTATTAAAGGTGAGGGTGTACTGTACACGCCTATACAATTTAAAAGATCCTGCCCCAAGACTTTCACACTTGAAAAGTAACGCAATAACACCCATCCTCATTGTATTCGGCCACTATATAACACGCTTTAACGATAACTGGTGAACCTGAAATTGTTTGTAACGGCCCAAGCTCTGCGCACCGCCTGGCGCCCTGTGGACTTATTATGTACCACAAACACAAAGTTGATTAACGAAGCAATTTGCTTTCCTTTTGCCTCCGAGATATCGTTTCACTTTCTTCGAGCGATTATGTACAGGGCAATATTTGCTTCTGACATTATAGTTTCCTTTGACGCAAAGCTTTTCTTCAAAGGAAGTAACGTCTAAGTTTTTCTTCGACGGTAAAGAGCAGTTGGCTACACTTAAGAAAATTTCCACTTTTGCTGCAAAAACAAGAAAGCTCACGTTTTAAATATTTGCGCATCTGATTTTCTGCCGAATGTATATATCTAACACCGCTTAATCTATGGCGTACATTTCGTCTGCGGCAGAATCAGCTGATTGTACACGTAAACACAAATCATGCAGATAAGTGTATTTCCAAATATTAGTTGAATTATCTGTGTAGGTGATTATATACTCGTTCGTGTAGGTCTATATTAATTAAAGATTTTAATACAACGACGATATTTGGCGCTTTTATTCAGTTTGTTAGCGATCGATGCAGCCGCAAATGGCTCGCAGGAGAAAATGTTTGTTTGCATAATGTCAATTTGATAATGACAATATAGGAAAGTCAATATACATAATTGTGAGAAATAATTAATATTTTATAGCGTAGTCATTAAAACTTGTTCAGAGTTATGAACACAGCAAATCAGTGAAAATTATGTGTAAAAAATGAATGCGTGTCGAATATGTATTTAACACAGGCCTACTTGTAGATAAATTGATCTTTTTTCTGTCATCCATCTAGTTGTAGTAGCTGTTGTGAATAAAAAACCTAATTGTAGGACATTTGCAAGCAATGTTATCATTGTTTGATGACTTCAATAGGTAAGTTATGTATTTGTTGAAAATATACAGAACTCAAAAATGAGGCATTAGGAAACTTCAGCCGGATCATGTTTTGATAAAATGTATACTAATTTGCTAACGGATGCAATAAAAGAAACGTCCCTCAGTCCTAAGTCTACTATTGCAATACGTACGTATTTCGCAAACGAGCGAATATTTTATTTTTTATTGCAGCGTGTTTTGTACCATTACTTGAGACCTGAAAAATTCGCGTTTTCTTTTAGGAGCAAGTTAGAATTCTAGCAACTATAGGTAGGGCCCGGTAGTTTTCGCGATAATATTTTTGCAGCACTTTGTTTCAGTGCCTTACGTGCGCACCTGCATCTCTGCTTTGTGGTCAGTGATTGGACGCCGTAACACCCAGCGTGAGGAGGTTAAACCCGCAAATCACAGACGTGACGCGTCGCAGTTACCCATGTACTGATTGGCACAGTCAAATGAATAATGACTGCACAAAAACACACTGCAAATAATCATGAAGTTGAGGTGCAGGTGTACACGTAAGACACTGAAACAAAGTGGGGCAAAAATCTTTTCTCGAAAACTACCGGGCCCTATCTATAGGTTTGTATAACGTTCACAATTGGCAGCGGACTGACTCAACACTTCCTGGAAGTAGCTGAACCAATAATAAAACTGTTACTGAATACAGACCCATATCACTGAGTCAGCGAGCAGCTAATAAACATAACTAGGCTATCTCAGAGCAAAATTGCTTGATGGGTTGTCTGAAGTTTGATGCATTTTTTGCCTATTTCATGTCAAACTACAAAACTTAATTTTCTGTCATAAATAGTAAAAGGCAGACTAAGGCCGCGGTCACACTGGATACAGAAATACTTCACTTAAACATGTTCAGTTTTATGGAGCTGTTACACGAGCTACTAACGAATTCAGATGGCAGTCTCTTCTCGTTCAAAATAAACTGGTTTCATATGTAGTTTCGAACGACATATCTTCGATGCTTCTCTCCTATTGACTGCTTGGAGTAACGATCTGTGTAACAAATATGGTTGGTTGCTTTTTGGGGCCGATATTTTGCACTTGTTAAAATAACTTTTAGGAGTAAAATAATTCTGTCCAATTTACAAGCACAGCAGCATTGCAGTTAGATGCAATATGATAATTAAAAGTCACGAATGTTGAGTGTAGAAGTGATGATAATTAAAAATGGTACATTTCACGTCCAAGTTTGTTGAAGCTAGAAAGTTATTTTAGTTTATTCTGACGTGTAACCTTGCAAACATGTTTTAGCTTTAAACAGATCAAACATGGCTGCCGAATGTATTTAATTGAACAGGTTTAATGCCTCTAGTGTGACCGGGGCCTGATCAGCACAAGAAGTGTTGTCAGTGATTGCCTCCCTCTCCCTTTGCACAACAACAATAAACACTCGCAATTAGGCTGTCTCCCAGTGGCAAGATCACTCCTTCCTGCCCCTCTAGACCACCCTGTCCAAACCCTTCCTGAGCCTTCCAACCTCCCTCCCTTTTCTAACGGTCACCAAGTGTTCCTGGGAAACATTCCACTCACTTACCGACCTCACGAGCATAGACTATTTCCCCTGCTCCGTTCTCTTCCACACTCTTTGAATCTTCTTACGGGTGTTTCATTTCCGTCTATGACGTCCCTTAGTTAGGTGGTAATGTAACTCTCCCCATCATTCCTCTCCATTCACAACTCTGTACATCCCGACCAGTCTTTATCTCTCGTCTATCCTTCACTCCATACCATCTCTGTCATTACAGATGGCCTATAACTATCTTCCTCCTCTCCACCCTGCCCTCGCCTTATCCACCTACCATTAACCCATCTCCCTGCCCTTCTTTGCACCTTCTCCAGTTCCTGCACCTCAACTTAACGTACGAATTCCACTCTGCAGCCGTAAATTCTAGCATTGAAACCAAACCATTTTGCTGTGTTTAAATTATTTATAAATGAGTAACATATATTAGCCAAAATGTAGTAGGATTTGAAACAACTATTATTTTACAAACAATAGAGGTTCTTACGAACAGTTTTACACAAGAGCAAACACCTTATAGGTATTTTACGAAAGTCAAATAAAATAAAAATGCAGCAAATCTTAGAGACAGGACTACGATTTCCTTGTACTGTAGTAGTTCTGTTAATATCGGGGATTTCTTCCACTTAGACTTATAACTAATATGTAACCTATAAAATACTCGGACACGAGCGATCGTGTGGTTTTATGCATGGTTCAAAAGAGGTACTAAATATAAATTCATTTATGTATGAAATGTTTTTTTCTTCTTGTTATGTACCGCCAACGGTGTTCTAAACTATCCTTTTACTTTCAAAGCTTTCTATCTAACATCACATTCTGACAAAAATCGCGACCTCTTCTGAGATAAAGAAGCCTTCGGAAATTGATATTGTTCATTTAATGGGTTGGTCATGTTTAATATTTCCCCCCCTTTTCACACATAGCCACTGTTTTTCTACTTCCCCTTACGTAAATATACACAATGAATAAATAAATACTACAGCTGTGTGCGAGCTTTATCTATCAAATAGCCATATATGTAAACACTAAGCTACATAGTTAGGTTATGGTTCCGCATCTGTTATTTCAGGAGATATGAACATGATACGGAAGTGAATTTTGACAAAGTAAACGTATTTTAAGCAGTTTTGAGCATTACAAAATCAATCTACGAACATGCTTTCATTAAAGACAGTGTTTAATTATTTTTTATGACGAGTGATGTAATGATTTTGTTACTTTGCGCTCCCTGCAATAGCTGCGCAAATTTGCTTAAGTTTTCTTCTTCATCATCCGTGGTCGCTAGCGCAAACTCAACTTGGTCGTACATAATCGCTTCCGAAGTAAACTCGACGTTAGAGCGGTTTGCGCACGAAGCAACTTTGCGACGGTGGTACAAAATAAGCCCGCTGGGCAGTCTGCAACCTTCACCCTTGACCGACATCACTGTAGTTAACACTTTTCGTACTACTTCAAGTTACAATAATGCTAAACAGTTGTGTATACCGTAACATTATTTGGTAGCAGTACAAGTTGGCCGATGATACTTCGTAAGAGCAAGCTGCCTCGCATTTCTTGAGCCGTACATGGACATTCCATACAGCAGCACATGTGATGTGAGAGACACGATACTTGCCAGGCGAAACTACGCACACGACAGCTTTATGTGTAGCTTGCGAAGTTTGAGATGGCAGACAATAGGGAAATTAACGTCTTAACGGACTGGGTATGACATTTCGCATCGTTCGACGGCAAAGTCAGTAAAGATACCACCCAAGGCAGGCTAGTTATGGGCGACTACCGTCAGACCAACGCGAAGTAGAAACGTTCGGTGGCGATCTAGAACCTGGTCAAGGGAGGGGCTTTCTTAGGTGTAGTCAATAATTGTGTATTGTGAATTAATATCGTCCACCCAGGAGTCCTCCCGGGAAATTTTGGATTTCAAGGTGCAAGTAGAGCTATTTCCTGTCTGCCTACCAACAGAAATTCCAAACTCACAGTGGTGATTTGTGGTACGCAGTGATGGGAATCAAGTAAAGTAAGTATTGTACATAGCTCGCAGTTTTCAAAATTACTTTTTGTACTAAGTGATCGGTTGTCACTCTAATGATAATTCTAAAATCAGCACTAAATACTAACAACTGATGAGTTTGAAGAAACAAGAGGGTTAAGTTTTTTTATTTCTATGTTCGTTTATGCTCTGAATTGCATTCAGACGTATCAAATAATTAAAATCAGGTATGATCTTTCAAACAATCTTCTTTATATTATTTTTACTTGTTGGCCAGGTAGCAGGCACATTACAACATGCTGGGTGGACAGCCCAGTGAGTCAACCAGTGATGTCATGGGTTTTCGCAACTATGCCGCAACTCCCGAGAAACGTCATTGGGATTATCCGATGACGCCAGTGCGAATACGTGACTACAAACAGGTACGACCGAGGTAATGTCTATTTTTAGACCTCAGGTCACCATGTTTCATCAGCCATTGACGTCACTGTAGGTGCCGTATAAAAGCCTCGGTACTGCGCAACATAGGTAAGTCTGGAAGTGATAGTCTTGTAGTGAGTCTCGAAGAGTCAGTCTAGTATTGTGCAGTCAGTCTGGAGTCTGGAGTCTGGAGTCGGAAGTCTGAAGAGGATCAGTATGAGTTTGTAGTCGGCGAGTATGAAGTGAGAACCGAGAGTAGTGTGAGGCAGCGCCCTTAGGAGCGGCGCGGCGGCGTTGCCACTGGGGCGGCGATGGACATCGTGAGAAGTAACGGGCCTAGAGGAGACACTGACGGCGGTGCAGAGATCAGGACCCAGCGTCTTGAGGGCGGTATCACGATGGCGTCGAGGCTGATGTAACATCGGCGGAGCTGACGAGGTGTGGCATCTCGAGGATGGCAACACAGCGGCGGTGGTCGGTGTCGAGGCTGAGTAACATCAGTGCCTTGCAGAAGGAACAGACAACACTAAGGTGTTGTGTGTCGGCGCGACTGAGCTGGCGAGGTGTGGCATCTCGAGGATGGCAACACGGCGGCCGTGATCGGTGTCGAGGTTGTGTGACGCCAGCGGGCTGCAGGAAGGACGAACAACACTTGCGATGTTGTGTTGGATCTCTGCAGAGGTGATGAGCTGTGGAGAACAACACTGACGGTGTTGTGTCGAGTAGGGCAGTAACTGGATACTTGAGGAGACTGTCTACCTGGTGATTCAAGAGAAGGAGTGCTTCGAGAGTTCGCTATTGGTCCTGCTCGGAGGAGAGGCTAAGCTTGTGCAGAGAGGCTGGTAAGGACATCTTCGTGATGTCAGGAAGACGTCTTTGTGACGTCAGAATCTACTGCGAGGCTACAGGCACATACCTTCGGAGCAGTACTGTGTGAGACAAGAGGGCTTCTGCTGCGGGTCGACAGGTGAAGGAGGTGCGCGATGGTAGTCGAACCGAAGACCTCATGAGTGAAGACAGTGGTGCACTCTGGGTGCTGCACTGTACATGGTGAGCCATCCTCCCTTAGGACTGTTAAGGTTGTACACTGTCACTATTTGAGAGACTGTTGATTGGATACATGACTTAATTTTTATTGTGATTTGTAGTCTTTAATTGATTAATGGTGAATATTCTTGTGCTTTGATTGTCAAAGTTAATCAACATTCTGTGTCACAGTACTAATTGTGTGCATAACGAGCTATTAAATCCAGTACTTAATTTAACTCTTTGATTTGTAATTATAAGACCTCTATCCCAAAATAATTCATGGGAATTGCCCACATGAAAAGTTTTTGCTCAAACTTGAAAACATTATATTATATTAAGTCTGTTGACAGTGCAATAGTTTTATCTACTGAATTCTAAAAATGCATTTTTTAAACTCTTCTAAAATAAAAAGCCTTCAAAACAAAATATACCGTAACGTGTCTATTTCTGCGTGAAATAAACATAATGGAAACCCCAACATACAAGTCTTATTCATAGCATACAACTGGGAGATTGCAACCAATGCCGAGAAAACAGTGGGTTTATTTATTTTGAAATGCAATTTCTTCCTGAAGCCATCGACTTCGACCACCTGTTTTAGGGGCATACGTATTATGAACAGTGTATCATTCAGACTGCAGGATCGTAAACTCTGACACTAAAATTAATAAAATTCTTTTGAAAAGTAAGTCGTTCACGAACAGCACTTATCATTGTGAAGTTTTGGGACTTGGCAGCAACAAATTATCACGAAACAGAGTCTTAAAAAATATTATTAATTTTACAAACAAAAATTTAAACTGAGCAGTGACAAACACCAGTGCGACTGTGTTTCCTGAACCCTGCGTGTCTCTACATGATGATGGGAACAGATTCCAGTTCCCGAAACTTCGTTGTACTGTCTATCTGGAAAACTACTATGTTTTGTTTCGTATCATTGTTGTGCCTCTTGTTTATCTTGTCGTGTCTGATAATGTACTATGTTTTTGTTTCGTCTCATCGTTGTGTTGTATGTTGTTTGATGTTCATGTCTGATATAATATTGGTTTTGTTTCGCCTCATTGGCGTGTCGTATTTTATTTTGTGTGTCATACATTTTTACTGTTCGTCTCTTCGCCAAAGCAGACCTCAAACCTGGGTTGTTTGCCTTGGTGGTGTCTTGGGTTTTTCTTTTGATTATTGATTTTGATTTTCTTATCAGTTTGTCCTCGTATTTGACCCGATTACATGTATCGAACTTTATGTTATGTAGATGTATTACTGACTAAAGCATACTCTTGCTTTTTTATATTTTTCTATTTTCTTTTTGACAGTCATCTAAGGTACCTATACCGAATATGGCCCATTTAAGGTCCACAAATTATGTGTGCCTATGTCATTAATTACATTACTAATATATCAAATGAGTGACGTAAAACAGATATTTATGTATGGTGTATGTTCATGCCGGAGACTAGTGTGTATCGATCCCACATCGATCGCGGCATTACCACACAATGGCGACCAGTGGGCCATATTGAGAACTGGGCCATATTCGGTACAGGTACCTTATATCGCAATGGAGTATGTCCAAGAAACTAAACCAGCTAGAACGTTCTTATTACATGCTCCCTGGTTTGGAGAACTGCGAGTGAGCTATACAACCCAGGCCAATACACGCCTTCTACTATTGGAACGGTTACATGGGTGTATCGGAATGAAGTGAGCACTGCTGAAGCCCTACTTACTTCTTTGTTTTGGATAATTTATTATTTACTGCCACTTTTTAATTTAAATAAAGCAACCTAAGCAACAATCAAAGTGTATAGATTTTACTGTAGTCAACATTAGCACTTGTCGTGCAGTCAATAATATACTTTAAATATTATTCTAGACGAGATGGTCTTCAAAAGTGTTCACTTTATTGTGAACTACCTATACAAGAACCATTGCAAGCAACTGTCTTCCTCTTAATTGTAGTGAACAGAGGGTCACTGAACGCTCAGCGTGATTTGAATAACTCTCCGTGGTCTCATGGGTCACATTTCCTTACTGAGTGTCCAGAAGTGTTCTTCCAGCAAGTTAACTTACACTCTGTGCCCAAGTCTGTTTGTAGCCCGCTTTGACATTAATGTGGCGTATCTCTTCACTTGATTAGTTGTCTCAGGAAAGCTGCGGGCCCAGATGGAAGCCCAGCTAACTTACTAAATGTCGTAGTGTTAAGGCCCTGTCACACTGTCAATGTTTTCCTTCCAATAGCTTTAAATAAACTTGGTCAAATAATGTTGATTGGTAGCGACATCACATAAACGTCACTATCGTGGCCATATTTGTTTAAGGGGGGTTGATGAATTTCGTTTTCATCCAATATTTGCGAAATGAATATGTTAAAAAATTTCTTGGATGTTGGATGGCTCTGCCAATCACAATCACTCCCTTTGTAAACTGAAATATCATAACCTTCATTCGTGCATCGTGTTGAGTTGGAATGAAAGTATTACTAAAGTTTTAGATAAAGACAAAGCAATCTAATGTAATTTAAATTCATCAACATGTAGTTAGCGCGGAGTCCCTGCATTTGTGATTGAAATACACAAATCTACAAATAAAAAATTATTATTTATTTGAAATACTACACAAAAATTACACTTACTGTTCTTTCGTGAAGTATTCCTGCTAGTAAATTAATTATGTAACATTTACGTACTAAATACTCTTAAATTGCAATGCTGTGTACCGAACGTTTACATTTATTCTAAAACATAACCAAACATATAGGTTGCAAGCTCCATCAAAATTTGACAGTGCGACGTGTCTTCAAATATATTTGATAGTAACCAACCAACTTTATTTGACGGAAAAATGTGATGACTACAGTTCGTCAAATATTCGTATTCCAACTTTATTGTAAACTATAGTCGGAGACAAAATATTTGACAGTGTGGCAGGCCTTTAGACGTTAGTAGCATTACTTGCAACAGCTGTGGTAAAATATTGTGTAAGGGAACATACGGCGTAATTATTTTGTTCCATGCCCATGTAGATATGTAGATATCGATGCACTTATTTCGGCATGAGGGTGTTGGACTGGAACGTCCAACTTCTGTGTCGTCGGTGGGTGGTCGAACATTTCTACGAAGACGTTCTGTACCTTTATTTCAATTAGTAAAAACTAATCTATTACGATTCAGCAGCTAGTGACATTCAGTTTATTCATGATTGCATTTCTTCTGCCACAATTTTTTGATTTTGATCTCACCAAACGCACGCTGGTATGCCGGAATCACAATAGTGCGAAGAAGTGACACAAGGGTGCGATGCGACACTTAACATTCTCGTTAATGTGAACACTTGTTTGGCTGCCGCTCGACAAGATATTGTAAATAGTTCAGCCATTCTTGTCGAGCTGAATTCACAGAAACCTTGGTACTGACTGGTGGATATCTTTTGTTTTTCATGTCGCTTCTGTCGTGCTATTGTGATTCCGGCACTAAGGGGTCAGTCACTGCATCTTACTCTATAAGCAGACACAGATCCGGTACCTTATAAACGCAGATAATGTTTGTTATTTTTGTTTCTATGTTGTTAATGATAGTTAAATTTACGAACGAATATCGTATGTATTGACACAGCACTATTTTTAAAAATTAAAATCTAAAAGGGTATATTTTATGCCCTAAAAAGCAATTCTCACTACATGTAAAACTGTTCTGAGGGTGTCTTGACATTAACTGTGGTAAACTCATTTTTACTACATCAAGGTAGTATAGATCAACTTGTTGGTCCTGTAATACTGACGTTTCAAGAAACGTAAATTACTTCTCGTGGCCTATTTTTGCCAATACAACGTTTGTCTAAGCTGTTGAGATTTGTAATGAATATTAACTTAAAGTGTTTAAATTACAGATTGATCAGAAAAGAATACCCCAACTTTTAATATTTATAACACCTAAACCAAACAGCCTACAACTTTGGCTGACCGATCTAATGAAACGTGGAACAATAACGTTCTTTTTTTTTATCTATACATGCTTGCTCAAACAGGGGTTGTTTCTTCAATTAGAAGAGGCGGCGAGAGACTTCATTTTCCAGCAGGATGGTGCACCACCCCATTGGCATTTTGTTAATTGAGACCGGCCTCTTCTTCTCTGCCACCCCCCCCCCCCCCCGCTTTACCCAGAAGCCCAGACCTTAACCCGTATGATTTTTTTCTGTGTAAGTTAAAAGATCATGTGTTTTGTCCACCTTTGCCAGCTACCGTTGAGGTAAAGAAACTTAATTATTCCACGGTTCAAGTAACTGGTCAACCAAGGTTGTGCGTTGCTTGGTTTTGGTAATACAGCCGTTCAAAGTTGGGGTATTCTATTATGATCATCCCATCAGTAAATGAGCCTGTGAAATGACTCGAATTTGGGACTTCAAACCAAAGGAAACATTACAAAAGACTTCAATAAACACCGCAGCGTAGGTCTACCATAATCGTTGTGTTAAAACAATAACGCGCAACTATTTAGAAAACTATGTAATGAACTGTAACCCGATGGTCAATTCGGAAAGGAATGTAGTCGTCCAGTCAGTCTGCAGGAGTTGCTCAGTCTGTACATGAGCCTGAAGACTGTAAGAAATCCCAGTTCCAGAAACGTCGCATCTGTTGTCGTGAAGGAAGGCTGCTACTTTTCCTGTGTGTTTCTTTGTTGTATCGTCAGTGTTCACATACATTCGCGTCTCTTGTTGTTTGTGCTGTCATCGTTGTCCTCGTCCAATTTGTCGCTATTTTACGTACACTGTAATCTATTGTTCTTCTCTTTTTGGTGTTATTCTTGATTAAACGTCTATATTCCATTCCGAAATAAATATGTGTTTTTATTGCTCTGTTAATTTTTTGGTTTCCGTGTCGTCTTTCTAGATACGACTATATTATTTTCCGGAATTGTATACATATTATATGCTAGTTGACAGCAGCAAATACTGGCTTTACTTTTTTTTTTTTTTTTTTCATTGGTGGGTGTTTCTGCAACTTGGCAACATTCGCTTGCAACAGTGTATGTACACAAAAACGGTTTACTGTAATAACACATTGCAGGGAGCCAATTCTTGAAATGATATGAGATTATTCCATTGCGAATTTGCTCGGAATTTCGTAATGGATTCCATTTTGCTATTCTTGAGTGAAAATAACTTCGAAATGAAATTATTCCATGTGGAAAAATCTCACATGCTCTTGGGGTCGTGAGATGCGATTCCGCAACGCCTTGAAGACGGCAGCCATGCCACTTTTACCATGTATTGCTAACTCACTCTTTCAAAAACACTAAATAAAGCAATAAAGTACTGCAGAGTGCCCGCGCGTATTTTTAAATTATGTTAATAATTTGCTTGTTCCATTTAAGATACACGATCGCAACAAATCCTTAATTTTATCACGCATGTATTTGACGTAAATGTATGCATATAACAGTATTATATGAATAATGAGAGAAAAAGTATGAGTGATACTATAGCGTTGTGGTAATGCCACTTGGCTAAATGCTCTGTGTGGAGTTATTTTGAAAATAGGTTCGAGGCGCTTCACCTTCCAGTCGTGTTTTTTATGTAGCAAATTCTTTACTCTTTCGCAATTTTATCAACAAATATAAATATTATTTAATCATTGTAACGTAATTATTCAAAGTTCCATACTATGTAGACTTACTGTGATTTTACTAACCCAAATTTTGTATAGAAATTCCGCTCAAGAAATAACCAATAAACCAACAACCTACTCTCAGTTATCTCTCCTTTTGTGGTGACTTAAATTTCAGTACCTACTAGAAGTGTGCAATACAAAAACAATCTTACGTAGCAAATTTAATCTTTGCAAACAGCCGTGCTCGTTAAAAAAAAGGCAATGTCATTGTGTTCGTAAAATATAAGCAAGATGGCAGCAGTGTCCTGAATTTCTAGTAAAATGACTTGCGAATTAAATGTCTCTTGATAAAGACTTTGTAACTATTTGTACGCAATAATATTGCATTACAAAATACGATGCTTGTTAATTATGTATATTTTCTTTATAATTCCGAATACTGCGCGTGACCACAGAACAAACGATTTTTTCCTCTAGAGGGTGCGTTCAGTTCGTCATACAAGTAGAGCGTTCTTTTCACTCGCAGATTTCTGTCGCGGAAGGGTAACCGGAAGTTCGAAACTGAGGAAGATCTCGCACTTAGATTCCGCACTTAGGAATTTCAACTCAAGAATACCATTCTGCCATAGTGAGATAAAGGTTTCGAAGTTTAGTAAGTGAAATTCGGCAATTCGAAATAATCTCGTAACAACTCGAGAATCGACCCCCAGGAATCATTTAAAGAAAACAGGAATAGGTAACTTTCAGTTGCTTTTCGGCTAATCTAATAAACACAAGTAGAGCTACTGTGAAAACTTGTTCGACAATAAATATTGTTTCTGCAAAACATAACATGTGAAGGAAATGCAGTTGATACGCTATGATCAAACTATCAGGCATAGCCTACAGTTTTCGTAACTGCTATGATTGTAAGTTTTAAAAATATTCCATCGGACTAAGTTGGTAGTCAAATAGGTATTCCGTTTAATTATTTTAGATAATTAACTTTGGAAACCACAATTTAGCCAAGGGAGAATCAAGTGTTTGTTTTTGTTTTATTTAAACTTATATTGTTATATGCACATTTATACTTTAAGCCGGTAGACTTAACGTGCCGTTCACATGTTAAACTAGTCTAAACCGTATATACGAAAAATACCTAGGCCAAATGTCGTCTCAGGCAAATTTTTTATACAATCTTATTAATATATCAGAACGATAATGGCGAAAAACTGACTTTTATTGCGAAATTAATAATCAGTACTAAACCTTTATTTAAGCACTTTATATATATATATATATATATATATATATATATATATATATATATATATATATATATATATATATATATAAAACAAAGTGCAAAAAAGTCAAACACGCACAACTATTAAGTACCAGCCCACAAAAAAATATCCACGAGAAACGCAAGGTCGCAACACAACAGTTGAACAACTCTTTAACTTTCTGGCGTTTCCGTTAAACTGTTAAACATAATAAAACATACGGCTTCCGAAAATGTTTGATTTATTCTCATTTAAAACGTGTTTGAACATACGCGACCAATCTAAAACTACTCATTCTGTTGTGCCTTATATTCATGTGTAGCAATGCTCTTGTTTGTCAGTTCCTGAATGGCGAATTTACTAACACTTATATTGCGTTTCCCACACTAAATTGCAAAACTTATTTTTATTTTTGGGTTGCTACTGTTGAGCAAACGATAGTGTCATTTTACGCTTTAGATGCTCTTTCTGTATGTGAGCCTTGGCTGGAAGTGGGGCGAACAAATAGATAAATACTAAACAAAACGCTCTAAATTATTTGATGAAATCGTTGATTTACAAACGCTGGTAGTTCATGTACAAAGTTGTACGTTCATTTGTTTAACCACACTTTTTTATTCTGTATAAATGACATGTTAATGTTCTGTTTCTCTTACCTAACTAACTGTATAATACTGCTTTTTGAAATATGTTAACAACAAGTAATCGTGGTCTTTTTTAGGTGTACGATTTTTGTAAGATGGCGTAATGCAATTCAGCAATGTTGTGTATTCGGCTTAACTGGACGTAGTTATGTTTTAGTACACTTCAAAAGTTTGACTTAGAACGCGTGCCATACAATGTTAGGCCAATGTTAAAAGTGAACCTTCAGGCGAGTCACCGATATCTGCATTGCACGTCAAGTTAACACGTCTAAGAACATAGTGTTTTCGTACATTGATATTTTGTTGAGGAGAGTAATTTAAAGTTTCGTAACAATTCCTGCAAATCAGATTAACTTCCAAAACTTTTGATATTGATATTTACTGATACCATCCTTTTGCTTGCAATAATAACTAACAAGAAAATACAGCCTTTTTTCATAGGGATGTGAGATTCAGATACATAATTTCAAAATGACAAAAATTTTCAGTAGCAGTGTTCTTAGTTTGAGGAGTGAGTGATAGGCGAGAATTTCATTTGTCATGCCCGCATGTTTTGAGGCCTCGATAGCTCAAAATTACCGAAGGCAAGTTTTGCGTAGCTTGAAATTAGGAGAGGCGTCACTAGCCACTGTACTAATTTTTTAGTAATTTCAATGAAAAATAAATGTTGTTTATTTATTCGGTGTTTTACTTGTCCCCCTTCCCTTCCCTTACTCAATAACCGAAGGCTCTGGTACAGATAGGCTACACGGGGGAAAACGGGAAAGGAAGTCGCCCAACGTCTGTATTAAAGGATCCATCCAAGCGTTCGCGTGGCGTGATTTCAGAAAACTGGAAAAACTAAATAAAGTTAGCCGAACTCGGGAATCGAGGTACACGTCTTGCCCTTTAGGGTTTGTCTAAACCATAGGGTAAAAGCCTTTATGGCAAACGACTTTAGAGCAAATGCTTGACGGAAAAAAATTCAGAAAACGCCTTTAGGGCAAACGACTTTAGGGCAAATATCGCTAAGCCATACTACTTAAGGGAAAACGCATTTAAAGTAAACGCTATTAGGGCAAACGACTTTATTGCTAACGTCTTTAGGGTAAACGCATTTATGGCCAAATGCTTTAGTGCAAACGCCATTAGGGCAAACGACACGCTTCCAGGAATAGAACCCGGGGTCCTTCCAATCGCGAGGCAAGGATTTCAACACTGCTTCACCTCGTACGGTACCAGTACATCACCTCGCTTGGTTCTTCACTGGAACATAACGAACTCCAAAAAATATCACGCAACTTAAAAAAAAAAAGTTTGCATGGCTGTGTGTGCAAAATCCAAAAAAGCAAAATTATCGCTAGATTTGAGATAAAAAATATTACTCTTAAATAATACTGTGGTTTGGAAACCTTTCATATCTATACGATTGACATTTGAATGAGCTATGAATTATTATAATTGTGTATTATATTTATCCTTCTGAATGTTCATATGTGCACCTTTGTCAATCTGTCTATTAATAGATGACAAAACTTTATCTCCAAACATGTTTCAGCTTAGAAGGGTTGTTGATATAAAACCAGCTTTGACAAGCCTATCAAATCAAGGGTAGTCGCAGGTAGAAAAGCCATAAATTTAATCCCTCACTTAGCCATACAAAAAAGATACAGCTTTAAAAAAAAAAGCTGGGGATTGGAGTGGTTAATGCAGTAGCTTCTGATGAATATTCCAGCACCCAAACTATTGCTTCGGTAGCTGCTGGTCTAAAGGTACCTTGATATATGTGGGGACGTTATGTGGTGCGCAATGTTGTAACAAATTACGTTGTCCACTCTGCCTTAGCTCATCAGAGGAAGCAAACATCATGCTACTAAATATAGATGTTTGTGTCACTATGTGTGCTGTAAGAAACAGGGTTGGAAGTCGCAGAGCACACTATTCACTTTGCTCGAATTATGCTCGTGTGCATCGAAACAAACAATATGAAATTTCATCGTTTTCTATCATCCACCCGAACAATTGGCTTGTAAACTTCACCATAAAAAATGATACTTTCCTCCTTATTAAAAACCACTATTTTAAAAGTAGCGCTTGCTGTTGCGAGTCAGTCAGGATAGGTCCGGATCTCTCTCAACTTTGAGAGAGCTTGAGACGCGCATACAACACGCAATTATTTAAGAAAGTCGTCTCCTGCCAACGTGTAGAATGTGGCGTGCATCTTCCTGACTATACATAATGGCCTTAATATCATAGAACGCAGAGGTATGCGTAAATTACCGATAGTGTTCACGCTGAGAGAAGAGACTGCCCTTGTCGCCGATAGCAGAGGTCCTTTCCAGGACTTACGTCATGTGCAGTGAGCAACTCCCATGTTAAACGACGAGAACCTTATTTTTCGCAGATGTCCGAAGTAGGCTAACCTGTGGCTAAGGTTTACCGCACTGTAATACCAACTTCAGAATACTCAATGCAGCACAATTTTCATTTTTCATCAATTAGTACCTCTGCATTTTTCATTTAAAAAGATTAATTTGGTAATTTATATAAGTGAATTATTATCATATATCTGTGTTTGACATATATACATATATAACGCCTATGTGTGTGTGAATGTGTGTGAATTTGGTGTTTAAATAAAAAATCTGCAGAACAACAATTACCGTCTTATAAAATAAATTTAATGCGATACTGCCCAACTGAATAAAATGACATCTGTATCGGCACGGGAATATGACCTACAAAATTGGAAACGGTAATGTTAGAGCAACAATGAATTGATGAAGAATGACGTTACAGAATCACTGTGTTCATAGTAAAATTGTCGTAATTACATTAACTTTATAACATAAAAAATTTAATTTTTGTTAATGGTATACATTAGTATAGATGCATGATTTCCTTTTCGTACTTATTTTATTCTAACATTTATTTTTCGTTGCACGTTGTCCGAGGGCGGTGGAAAGCTTCGGAAATCTTCGGTTAAAGATTCGTTTTTCCTATGCCAGTTACTACGAGGACTGGTGTCGAGTGCGTCCACTGCCCGGCGCCGACGGCTACTCTTCCTACGACAGTGTTTTGTTTTGTCCCGCATCCCACGCAGCGCGCGCAGCAGCTGTAAAGTGTTGAAACGGGGTCCCTCCTTTTTTTCCCCTCATTCTGTTCCAAGGCCCGTTTCCGACCGCGGGATTATCGTAAATCTTGTGGAGTAGTAAGTTGTGATCGCGGCCAGCTGGGGCGCAGTCCCACAGGACGAGGAATGTCTGGAGCTTAGCGTAGCGCCCACCAAGGCAGCGCGGTCTTCGTTTGGCTCGTAAGAAGCTCTCGTCTGTGGCCGGCGCCTCTGCCGTTCATGTGCTCTTCAGCCAAGCATGGATTTATTGACTCGTCTTCTCAAGCCGTGCAGTGTTTACTCAATATAACTCCAACGTTGACTGACAGACACCACAAACTTAAACTGGTGGATGTAGAAGCTGGAAATTGTGCACAGGAGTACCTTATATAACGTAGCTAAGCACTAAGAAAAGATTTTTAAAAATTCCTACTCTAAGTGCGTTAAATATGGTATGAAAATGTGTACGGAAGTTTTTCATTTTTAAAGTTAGATATACGGCAATTGGTTTTTTTGGTTCTGTTTATAAATAAAAGTCAGTTTTATCAGCGTTTTTGAGAATTCATCTCCTAAGGATGTAAAACAAGAGATTGGAAATGACACGGATCAACCTGAATTTCAAAGTAAGAAACGCGCATGATGGTGGTGAGAGGGTTACACGGCATTATAACTATGAGGTCTTAAGAGGCCGTGTCAGGTGTTTCAGGCGCATGTATGCAACCCGCATTAACCCTACATAAATCAAGGCTAATTTTACGACGTTCTTTTAGTGTCACGTTGCTAACGTAACAATTTGTTATGCTTAATTTTGCAAAACGCAGCTCTATTAAGAACGGCTGTGTCTTTGATAAAGTGCGAAGATAACGTTGATATGTGTAATACTCTTATTGCAATAGAGAACGTAAAATTAGCCTTGATTTATAAGAAGTTAATGCGGATTGCATACATGCGCCTTAAACACTGACACGGCCTCCTATGACCCGATGAGGGTAAAGTAAGGTAAAGGGACAATACAACCATGCTCGAGCCAGGATCGAACTCAGGACCGACCGGCGCCTAACCGACTACGCCACGGATGTCGTAGAAAGCGCAGGGAAACTGACGTGGAAGAAAGTCATTCAGAAATATTTATGTTGAAAGACGCGTAGATGCAATAAGTATTGAAGTATTAACTTGAAATAAATATACTTATTTCAAAAAAAATAATTAGATGTACTTTTCTTCTAAATGAGGGTCAAATACTGTCGGAAGGTTCCTGAGATGTTGTCGATGGAAATTCCCATTGGACACGCGACTAGTTTTAACATAAAAACAACAGCACTTGCGAAGAGCTATATAGGTAAATTGAAGTGGAAATGGAGGGCAGTGATAAAGTTGCGTCATCTGTTGTTGAACGTAATTTATACGTTATTAGAAGCAGTTACATGTATCGTTCGTAGCAAACACGTTATTCGGTTTTAAACAATTTTAAATACAACGGGCTTGAGAGAAAAGTACGAGTTTCTAAATCCCTGGTAGTTATTGCTTAGCGTAGATAATAGAGATGTTGCAGTATGACTGGATCGTGTAACCTTAGGACTATTTTGTTTTAATTCATATCAGCTTATCTTATTGAACAAGGGCATACTTCGTACGTGAAGGGTATTTATAACAGCCATCTTGGGTTTACGGATTTTTTTTATTCCAAAAGCTTTAGTGCCCTGTTTCTGTTACAATTTGTGACTGAACATGGAGTTAAGCTAAGTATAATGCTTCCTATGTCAGTTTAAATGATATAACTATAAAAAAGAAAACAAAAAAAAATTGCAGGAAATTAAACAGATCGAAATGAAACGGGATAGCAACCTTAGACTGTGAAGGGTTTTTCGTCTTCCAGCATTTGTAGATGTGGTTCAGGGACACTGGCATATTACTTGTTGACACTATAAACCCGTAAAGAAATGTACTCAGAGTATACTACAATATGCTGTAAGCTACATCTTCACTTAAGAGTGCGTGGTAGATAAATAAACGCTGAAAACTTCAATTGATTTCTACACTTTTTTCGAAGCCAATGTGGATAAATTACTCAATGACAATCATAGATAATGATGTCAGACAACTTTATCAGTGAATATTTATCCAGAATTACTAATTCGTTATGCGTGATCTCTTGCGCCGCAGTTAAATGTACGAGGTTTCGGCGTCAGAGATTGTGCCTCAGAAGTTCGTAACATTGGAAACAATTTTGTTTAAAACGTTGGCTAAAACTATTGTCTAGGATTGCTATTGTTTAATATTCGCAAATTGGCATCAAGAAACCTACAGTTAGGCTATAGATGAATGATTTTAGCGTTGAATTATGTACCACGCCCTCTTAAGTTTTTAAGCTATAAATACTAAAAAAAAGTAATTACAATTAAAATTTAAAAATATTCTGACATTAAATATAGAGATTAATGGATGACGTTCGTCCGTCGTAGACCACGTTAGAACAGTGCAGAAGATCCTCAGATAATGGTACACTATACGTATATGGCATTACAAATGCGTACTAGTAATACATCGATATAAAAATGCCATACGTAACACCCAAAAATTTACATAGCAGTAGGTCAAAGCGAAAGAAGTTCTCTTGACACACAACCAGTGTTTTTTGCATTAATCGCGAGTTTACTACATGAAACTAAATTTAAAATGCTAAAATTTTATCTGTTTAGAAGACCTAGCAATTACAAAATATATAATTTATTCCATATCTGAATTACATTTTCTGGCGAAATAGTTAGCCTACTTGATAATCTCCTCAAGACTTCTCGTCCAACAAAAATAATACAATCCGACTCAGTAATTTTTTTTTTTTTTTTTCGTGAAAACGCACTCAAAACACCTTGCAACATTAAAACATACATACATATATATACACACACACACACACATGCAATAGTCTTGTGTTTATTTACTTTTTACACGCGCTTTCTTGTATATCGTCTGCTGACTCATATATACCATGCTCCTGAGCAGGGTAGACATGAGTGGATCCGGCTTTGAGATCGAGTTGAACATTTAGAGATCTTATGGGACGGTAAATTTTTATCGCATGCCGTTGTTGCTCGATTTTAGTGCAATGTCTACATCGAGTAGATCCAGTAAAGTTTTCAAGCGCCTGGAGATGGCATGAGCGACAAGAGGATGGGGTGGGAGAGGATTGGCGCTGTGGGAAGGGGGAGTGATGGGTGGAGGAGGAGAAGGAGGGGTTGGTGTGTGGTGGGGAAGGGGGAGGCGGGATAGTGGGATGCTGGGAGCGCGTCTCGCGTCTGCTCCAGTCTCAGTCGGTGTGCAGTGGTGGTCTGCATCTGTAGCCGACTGGACTCGCACCGTATCTCAGCCTCGTGATCTCTCTAGCGGGCCCCGTCAACACATTCCCTTCAGCTGTCCCAGTTCACGTGCTCCTTTAGCATAGCCCGTACCTTCCCTAGGTAGGCTGCGGTCACGTGTACTGGTTAGTTTGCTAATTATTAGCGGGGATATTAGTGACGAGAGCTCACGAGGCTGACTGGGGGTTGTTGCAGAGGCCGGGGTGACGCAGGACACGGGCGTCGCGACGCCGTCATGAGCGTTGGGCCGGGCCGTCTCTCACCTGCACCTCGCCACTGCTGATCTTCGCGTGACGATAGTTGAAACCTCTCTCTCGCCGCGTGCACCCCTCACCCCTCGTTGACGACGATGAAGGACCTGCTGCTCGCTCTGGCAGTGCTGACGACGCTGGGCGTCCAGGCGCTGGCTGCCATCAACGGCCACAACGACCACGACTTCGACAATGCGTTTCAGTCGGCGCCCTCAGGCGGGTGAGTGGAATTTTGTTATTATTATCATCATTATTATCATTGTTATCACATTACAGCAATTGCCGTTTCTCACGTCTGATTAGCCATTTTTTGTCTTTCAAATACATTATCTTCTTGTATTTATCTAACACAATTATTTTTTACTTATTTTGAGGTTTTACTTGCTCTCGAACAGCACAGGTCTTGCTAAAGGAGCACGGGGAAAGGGGATGGCCTGTTTTAAGGATTCATTTCAGCGTTCGCCAGGAGTGATTTCGGAAAACCCTGGAGAGCAGAAATCAGGGTGGCCAGAGCCGGGGATCGAACTCGTTTTTCCCCAAATGCGAGGCGAGTGTTTTGCCACTGCTTCACCACTCTCGGCACATGACTTATACCACTTGCTATTTGCCGTCAGAAGATTCCCTATTCCATATTATTTTGGGTCACCTTCCATCATCCATTCAACATAGCTGACCGTGCAACATAATCTTGTCTGTACATCCTATCGCTGATGTCATAATCCATGTGCAGTCTATCTTTGATACCTACTTGTTATTAGGTGGGTGTTAAGGTCTCGATACTCTGCAACTTCTCATCATATTCATCTCTAAGTTCTGTAGTTTCCTTTCCTGTCGATTGTCGGTATCCCATGCCTTTGAGTTATAAAACACAATTCCCTCAACTATAGCATGGTGCATCATCTTCTTAGTATCACTTATTAGAGCTCTACTTCACCAAATGGTTTTTAGTTGTTGTACAGCCTCTCTGCCCTGGTTTAAGCGGTATTTCATATCCTCTTCACAACTAGGCTGTTTCCCAAAGACAGATCCTAGTTTCTACATATTTATGTGGTATTCCCTTCAACAGATATGTCATTCCTTCGGATCATACAGCCAAACACTGTCTTTTCTAAATGTATATAAATTTTACTCTTCGCAGGCGCTAATCTCGCCCGTGTAGTCTCCGGTCGAGCGCAACAGTGACAACTATACTCTATCCATTATAAGGTTGCAGCTAATTCATCCAAGTGAATGTCAATAACTTTTTTTGCACAGCGTAAATTTCACTTGAAATATTGAAAAATACAAGGTAACAATGCTACGGCACAATTACACTGTGAGGAATCAAGATATAATTCAATTCCTTTGATTTATTTCGTTAGCAATTCTTATTTCTGCTGCAACCTTAGAGTGGACAGAGTATAGCAGCATACACTTGCTTCTATAGTATTATAGGGCGTTCACGGAAATGTGCACTTTTTAGGGCACTGGTAAACGTATTTTTTTCTTTAAGCCCGTTTCTATCTTTCCAGAACTTAGAAAAATACTGTATACATTTTATCGTTCTCAAAAATTTACGCCTCAGGCTACAATTAAAAAGTTAATTAGTGGTGATACATATTGTGCGGAACCTTAAGAGAAAATTTCAAGAGGAAGACAGGCGCCAGCTGAGCGCTTAAGGGCGCCGTCTACCCGCGCGTGAGAGGCTCAAAAGCGACGGAGCAGTAAGGTCGACCTTGAAGCACGCATCAAATGCCGCGTCGCCTCAACGAGCCAAGCGCTGAACTAGCGTGCAAGCTTCCCGCTGAACCGTTTTTACTATGGGACTTTCAGCGACAACACTATCATTTTATCTTACGCGACGAAAGGGAAAGAGTCGCTCTACAGGTCTATAATATTCAGAATATCGTGAAAATGATTACTCTTACATAAAAATCAGCGTC